>JAUPFV010000001.1:140088173-140346069 GCA_036936605.1 Limnanthes douglasii subsp. nivea | reverse complement strand
GGTCCAATGACTTGGGATTTGGTGCATGGGTAGGACTAACTTCCCTGTTGAAGGACTATCTGAACCAAGCCATCAAATTCGGCTTTACTATCTCCAACAACGAAGTCGAGTATGAAGCAGAAATCATAAGACTCACACTTGTCCACATCAGTAGATCCTACAAGGTAACCATTTATAATCTTAGACTCGTAGTCAACCCACAAGCCAAAGTAAAAAAGATATAATTCAAATCTGCTACTCAAAAGTGCTCTACTCCAAAATATCCTTGTTTGAACAAGTCATCTTTGAACAAATACCAAAGTCAGAAAATACAACGACGAACTTCGGTGTCATAGGTGATCTTGTAGGAAAAAACATTAGCATAGACAAAATTTCAGCCAACCAACATAATCATCATCGTAAATTAATTGAGAGCTCATATCCAAACTTACTTAGCCATAAGGAATATTTCCATAGTTGAACCCAGACATATTAAGATCCGTAAAACCAAAACATGTATGGCTGGCAGATTGAATTTTACTAGATTTTTCTTTCGATGTCCCGAACCAGAAAAAATGTTATTTGCCTAAAAAACTCTAAAAAAGTTAGTTCTTACTGTAGCTATACAATAATAAAGAGACGAATCATCCTCGTAGATCTTCATGATCAATCATCATGACAGAATCTATTAATCTCAAATAAAATAATTGTCAAAACATTTTAAAAAAATATAAATACGCTAAAAAAATTAAAAAGAAATCAAAGAAAATAGTAATTAGTGAGAGTAAGACTAAATCCATAATTAGTTACCAGAATTAGTCACGTGTATCGAAAATATGATGTTATATTTGTATTAAAATGGTCGCGGTGACAAAAAAACAATATAAACAAAATTGACCATGGATGAAATAAAATTGACCATGCATGAAACTAAAATAATATCAATGATTATTTTGAGACCCGTGATCAATTTCAATAACTAACTATAGTTTTATGCGGGTCTCTATTAAACAGGTCGCCTTCAACTCATCAAACATGTATAGTTTGTTGGGCAAGTGTATTGGTCCTCCATATTCATCCTCCCTTCTAGAGTTCTTAAAGAACTCTTCCAAATTCTTCGTCGATATCTCTGGATCGGTAATGAGATAAAAATATATGGTGCAAAAGTGGCATGGACTACCGTTACCCTACCTTTTCTTGAGGGCGGTCTTGGGATCCTGGACTTAAAAATCTGGAATCAGGCGGCCATCATTAAGCACCTTTGATCCATCATTTACAAAACCTTTAACTCTATCTAGAGCGAGTGGAGCATGATAGATAAAATTAAAAACAGTAACTTCTGAGATATCCCTCTTGACTTCACCCTTAATGGACTTGGAGGAAAATATTATCCTTTAAGCCTATGGCCAGTAATTATTTTAGGATAGCTATTGGTAATGGCAAGAATACGTCTTCTTGGTTTGACCTCTAGCTTCTCTACATCTGTCTTGCATCTCACTATGGTAACTTCAGCATCCGCGATTCAAGGTTAGATAAGAATATTAATTCCTCTGACTTTAACTGTGATGGGCGTTGGATGTGGCCTCGCAGAAAGAGATCCACCAGTACTAGAATCAGAAGTACCCTCATGGAAATCCGCAACTTCATTCTCTCTTTACCTCCTCCAAGCGTCCTCCTTGATGATATCACATTTTGGACGCATAAAGATGGAACCCCCCACTTCACGATCAAAGACACTTATAATGTCATTCGAAGGCCTATCCCCTGTTTAGGATGGGAGGGGTTTGTCTGGAACAAATTTAATATCCCAAAGCATTCTTTCATTCTCTGGCTTGCTATTCAAGGCAAACTTACCACGCGCGATAAGCTCTTGTCTCAGGGGATCGCTACTCCCCCTTCTTGCGTCCTCTGCAACTCTGCTGATGAGAATATTAATCATATCCTATATAATTGTAGATTCACGCGGATCTTTTGGGAACAAGCTCGCGATAAGCTTGGGATCCCCGTTCATAATAACTCTAATTCGAACTCTTTGCTCCTTGAAGCTTCAAATTGGCCCCTTCAATCGTACGTCATGTTTTGCGGGCTTGCTTTGGTGCTACCATTTACCATGTTTGATGGAAAAGAAACAAAAAAATCTTTGGTTTCCCTCCAATCCTTGTCTCTGCTGTCTCGTTTCGTTTGCTTACTGATCTCCGTTTTTTTTATAGGAACTAAGACTGGCTAGCCTCTTCATCCCCATCATCCATTAACTTAATGTTATTCTAAAAATAAAATAATTATTATTCAAAAACATATATTATTAGAAAATATATTAATATAAATCTTTTAGTAATTAATAAGTATATTTTTTATTTATATTTCACAAATTTATAATAGTTTTAATAAGTATTTTTTATATATAGTTTATATTTACAGATCGGATCGGAAACAAGTTAAAAATTTCATACTCCTGATCCGTCTACCGATCATAATTCGTATATCTATCTGACCCGTAATGTTTGAGTTTAGACCGGCTTACCACCCCTGTCTATAAACGTAATTTATGTTACAAGGTTATTTCTCCCAAACTATTGGGAGAGAATTGAAGCCGTATCAATTACTCTAACTGTCGCATTATATAAATCGTATTTAGTTAACTTAAGGAATGCAATAGTTGTATTTCTTTTTCTTTTTCTAAGCTAAAAATCTTATATTTAAAAGTATTAGTCCGGACCAATATGAGACCTTATAATAAAAGTGGATTAGGGATAATGGACTTAATTTACAGACACAAAGTAACGTAATCCTAATTTCTTATTCTACTCAGAATCTTTTAGGTAGAACAATAGCTTATCTTTCTTCTCATTTCTCTACAAATGTTTCTCTTGTAATTCGTGTTTTGAGCGGTCCGAAAAATGTAATTGGATCATCGTCATCTTAGTCTCTCTTCACTCCTTAAAATTTGTGAAATAGCGAGCTTAGTCCCTCCAAAAACTGTACTACTCTTGTGCGGCGATTACATAGAAGATTACGAGGCGATGGTTCCTTTCCGAACATTGAAACCTACGGATATGAGACTTTCTCATATTCCTCGACAAAAAGGTCAACGACTTTTTCTGAACCGCCATTCATGACGCGTCTGGTCATCAGACTCGGGTAGGTGATACCAGGAGGACGAGCTCCAGTATATCTAGCTATAAACACATCTTTTTTGGACTTGGTGAAAACGTTTTCAGACTTTTTTTCAGGTACTCTTCTGATTCACCAGATGGGTCTGCAGATGCTCCAAAGTTCTTTATGTTGTCACGAATCATTTCGCCGCTAATTTTCAGTATCTCTTCAGATAATCTTGATCATAATGAAGGATGAATATATTACTAATTCAGAAAATATATCAGCAGAACAATTTCGCAATCTTCAGCAAGATTAAAAGAAATGCTTCCCGATTCAAACCAAGCTCATAACGAGGTACTGCAATAATTGTATTTCGTTTATCTAAAAAATAAAAGAAACAAATTATCCCACTAATAAAAATCAATAATAATAATAATAAATTTTGCATCAGTGTAAAAAGATATAATATTTTGGGACGGAGTGTACATATTTTCATACCTAAAACTCGAAGTCCAGGGAACTACTAATAAATATAATACATGCTTTCCGAATTTTTATAAATTTTTACAAAAATAACATATATTATGTCTTAAGAGTGTATTTTTTTTATATCCACTACATAACTGTTTTTTTCTTCAGGTTTTCAATGTATTTACCAATTTCTTTTTACTATTTTTTAGATTATTTATTTATTTAGTTTATTATTTAATGTAACTAATTTTTATCCAGATATTATCTCATAATTATAATTCTAATGATATGTATTATTTTTATCAAAATCGGATTAAATCCATCAATGGTATTCATCACCAAAATAATGATATATATGGAAACTGAAGTCTTATTGAAAACAGGTTTTTTGAACCTCTAAAATTGCATTCGTATTTTTTATAAAAAATTTAAAAAAGTCAAAACCTCAAAAACCAATATTTATTTTCCTAATAAATTCCAGACGAATTTATGGAGGACCATACGGTCCATACCGTTGACTTCTTATAGCGCAAAGACAAGCTAAAAAATCTAATTTGACATATATTATAATGATTTATAGTTTGGTAACAAATCTGCATACGATGTGCTGAAAGACATGCGTTATGTCCGAAAAATATTTGAGAATCTGAAAAATGGGACACTACAACATGCACCAACGCCATTAATTTTTTCATATATGATTGTGTTATATCATCTCCATCACGTCGAGCACTCAACGGAAAGAGACTCCAAGTATCACTCCAATCGTAATCTACTACAAAATCCAAAAGACATTGTTCCCATCGCGAATGATTCAGATTCATCCAGAGGAGCATAACTCTTTCCTCTTAGTATTTTAGAGTAAACAAAGAGAATTACGGATGTCCAAGCCATTTCTAGTATAAAAACAGAATACTAACCACGACTCTATTCACGGGATCAATCCATCAAAACTCTCGAACGATTCCACAAATAGGTCATTCAAACTTCTGGTACGTCGGTAAAACACCCATTCTAGGTCCATAGGTCTACCCACCAACGATTTATAGAAATTATGCATTCTTCGTTGTGGCCCAGCCTTAGCAAGCCACAAAAAACAACACAATATTTTACCGGAGATGAAATACGCGATGGACAAGTAGGATGGCAATAAAGACTATGACATCAAACAATTCTGTACTGCGATGCTCAGCTTCGAAAGAGATGACAGACTCTTATGATGAGCCTTGTCCATGACTTTTAAAGGTAGTGTTATGGCATGGTTCAACCAGCTCTCATCATGTAACATCCGCAACTTTGACATGATGTGGATGGCATTTTAAAACTACTTTATTGGCTAATAGGTCATCAAAATAGATGGTGAATGTATCATCTACTATAAATAAAGAATCAAATTATGTTTTTCGATCCTAAGTTTAATTTATATATACTCCACCGACTTTAGAAATTCTCAACAAAAATCAGCCACCAAATTTTAACCTGTACGGGATGGACAAGTAGGATGGCAATAGCCACGGTGACATTAAACAATCCATAAATGAGATGCTCAGCTTTGAAAGAGATGACAGACTCTTATGCTGAGCCTTCTCCATGACTTTTAAAGGAAGTGTTATGGCATGGTTCAACCAGCTCTCATCATGTAACATCCGCAACTTTGACATGATGTGGATTGCATCTTAAAACTACTAATAGGTCATCAAAATAGATTGTGAATATATCATCTACTATAAATAAAGAATCAAATGATGTTTGTCGATCCTAAGTTTAATTTATATATACTCCACCGACTTTAGAAATTCTCAATAAAAATCAGCCACCAAATTTTAACCTGTACGGGATGGACAAGTAGGATGGCATAGAGACAGTGACATCAAACAATTCATTAATGAGATGCTCAGCTTCGAAAGAGATGACAGACTCTTAACCAAAGATATCATTGAAAATTAACCTGATCTTGTGGCTTGTAGCCTACATACAGAGAATATTATTAGGACTCTTGCTATATAATTTATTGAAGAAAAAATATTAAACTGTGATAGTTTATTGGCCGAATTGAAAAAGGATATCAAAGTCGAAGATACAATATATGTGAGACTCATGGGGGTTCCAAATGCCTTCTCTCTTTACCATATATTGGCCAAGATCAATAAGGCTCTCATTCTAGATTCATTCTAAACCTCAAGGAATTTGGTCACACCTCCTATGAAGCCCAAACAACATAATTAAATAGATTGAGAAAATTCAGGAGTGATAATAATAGTAGAAGATCAAAACACATCGACAAATGTACTAACATAGAACTAACAAAGATATTATAAGTAATCTTTGAGAGAATAAAAACCTTGGTCAAATTCTAAAATCCGAGAAGATGTAAACTCTTAATGTGAGGAGAGGCCAAAACAACTATTTTTTCCTCACTTTGAAAAATGATGTGCAAAATCTCATCGATGAAGGAAAGTTGGTGGAATTTATCAAAAAAGTATCATGGTCTAGCTGAAACTAGTTGCAATCAAGAAGAGCATAGCCAAAAGATGTGGTTATCATTGATAAGGTCGGATAATTTTGATATTACCCCTTAATCAATCTGAAGGGCAGATCAGACAAAACCATTACCATTTCCAACCGAACATAATAAATTAGTGGCACATGACTCAGCTAGGTGCTGGTCTTTTCATCTATTGGGCTAGTGGGTTTACAAACTTAACCCAAGCCCACATACCGACCCAAAAGGTCCATGGGTCATTAACTAAGTATAAATACCCCAACCATTTTCATTAATGAGGGTAATCAGAATTTACTGCTAGCACACACCTTAATTATCTTTCTACATTTCACCTTGAACATTAAATTCCCAAAATACTTTATGAAATTACCCTCGATCAGAAACAACCCACACCAAATTGGCGACCATAGTGGGAACACGACGGTGCCTAAATTTAACATTCAAAACGAGTAAATAAAGTAGTTCGGATGGATCCGAATGCAGCGAATGTTCCACCTCATGAGGTGGAAGTAACAAAAGAAAACAATGAGTACAATGTTGAGGAGCTCAATCAGTTGAGGGCTGAGATAGAGGCATTGAAAGCGCTAAAACAAGTAGAGAAATGGGTTAAAGAAACATTTAGTGCACCGGTTCTTCACCATACTGACAATCCTGGAGAGAACGAACAATTCTTTAAAGACTCATCTTAGCTCCAAGAAAATGCATCGATCTAAACATGTTGCGAGCTCTACCTTGGAATCCTCCAGCAGCTCATCTAATGATGCAGAACTTGAAGAGTTAGTCTCCTTCAACAGTGATGACGAACGATCAAAAAAGAAAATAAGGCTTACTAAAAAGTATTCAAGAAAAAAAGATAGGCATGTCAGGCTCAAAAAACAGCATGGGAAGATAAAGGGTCCAACCGATTAACATATTGACCGTTTGCTAATTGATCCTTTTGCTTTCCAGTCCGAACTAGGTATTTTTGCTACTCCAAATGAAGATATTATGTTTAGCCATAGCCAAACCTGGAGGCAATCACCTCTATATTAAAAAATAATCTCCGTAAATCTTCCTAAAAGGTTTGAAAACTCTAAAATGGAAAAATACGATGGGAGCAAAGATCCCGACAATCATCTTGAGTAGTTTAAGAACTTCATGATGAACTTTGGCAATGAAGACAGACTGTTGTGTAGGGCCTTCTCCCAGACCTTCACGGGAAGTTCCCTCAAGTGGTATAATAGTCTCCCTCGGGGATGTATAAATTTTTTTGACATATTTTGGGTGCTTTCCAGAGGTAGTTTGTAGGAAGAAAAGAGCTTAAGGTTAATGGGGATACCATTATCCATTGCGCTCATGAGTGGGGGTAATAACAGTCAAGACTACTACAGTCTCTGGTTTGATTAAGTATTTTGAATCTTTGACCATTTTTGGGAGGAACACTATAACTGCACCTTCTAGATCTTCAAGGAAGAGGCATGTCAACAGTTTGACCACCCAGTTGGATGGAAGGATGTCCACACACGTGTACCAAACTCTATCTCTTTTCATATTTTTCGATGAGGATGACCTAAGAGACATTGCAGGACATTATGAAGACACCATAGTGATAGGGGCATCGATAGGAGGGAATGATATACGTCGAATCCTGATTGACACAGGTCGTTCGGCAAGCCTTTTGTTTTTAAGCTCCTACAAGCAGATGAGAAACCCTTCAGTTATACAACGTTCATACAGAACCATTATGGGCTTCACATGGAGTTCGAAAAATGTGATTGGAGAATTCGAAGAAGAAGTATTGATGGGCAAAAGTCCTTTTAAGAAAATGGTAAGGGTATTGTTTGTGGTGGTGGATTGCCCAACATATTATAATGCGATTTTTGGAAGATCTTGGCCCTCCAGAATGCATGATGTGGCCTCTACTGTCCATCATTGTATTAAGTACGTTGTCCAGGAACAAGTAGGTGTTGTCCGGAGCAGTCAGAAGGTAGCTAGAGAATGCTATGCAACAGCTCTCGCCTCTAAGTCTGTGGAGGCAGTAAAGATTAACAAAATTAACAGCTATTGGAGCCTTCCACTAATGAGAATGAAATTGATGATCCAATGGAGGCTCCTAGTGTTATAATACATATAGAGGAAGTTGAAATTCATTGCCTAACTGAAGGCAAAAGTGTTAAAATTAGTACCAAGATGGTGCCAGGTTTTAAACACAGACTATTTTTTTAATGAATAAGCTACATGTATTTGCATGGTGCAATGGTGATGTTACCTGAGTTCCTGCTGATGTAATTTGTCATAAGTTGTCCGTACGACCTGATGTTAGACCATTTGTAGAAAGAAGAAGGTCCTTATCTAAATAAAAAGTAGATGTAACTGTTCAAGAAGTTGATTGCTTGACCAAAATGGGCCACATCAAAAAATATCAGTACCCACTATGGACTGCCAATCTTGTCTTGGTCAAGAAAAAGAATGGAAAATGGCGCATGTGTATTGACTTCACTGATCTTCATAGAGATTGTACCAATGATCTTAATCATGTCCCTCGGATATATCAGTTGGTAGACTCCACCTCAGGGAACAAGTTATTTTCCTTCATGAATGCATTTTCAGGGTACAACCAAATACGAGTAGATCTGAAGGATCAAGATCACACCACTTTTATCATAGACAAAGGTCTTCATTATTATAAAGTGATGTCGTTTGGATTGAAATTTTTTGGGGCCACTTATCAAAGGTTAGTAAATAAAGCTTTTGCTAGCCAGATTTGCAGGAATATGGAAGTGTATATATATGACATGATTGTGAAAATCCTCGAGGAATATGCGCGCAAATCCGATCTTCAAGAAACATTTTCCAACTTAGAGGCTGTGAATTTAAAGCTAAACCCTGAAAAGTGTGTTTTTGGGGTCCGGTCTATAAAGTTCTTGGGTTATATAATAAGTGAAAAAGGAATTCAACCTGATCTGGATCAGCTTAATGCTCTATTCGCTATGGATCCTCCTCGGAGCACCAAAGAAGTTCAAAAATTAACCGGACGATTGGCTGCATTGAACAGGTTTATTTCAAGATCATCAGACAAATATACTCTATTTTTCCAAGTGTTAAGGAATGCCAAAGATTTTAATTGGTCCCCGCAGTGTGATCAAGCCTTTCTTGAAATCAAAAAAAAATTTGTCTACACCCAAGACTCTCTTTAAACCTGTTCAGAGGGAAAAGCTCTACATATATTTAGTTGTATCAGAATATTCAATAAGAGTTGTGCTAGTAAGAAAAATGGTCAGTTGTTCCCAAGTAAGGTCTATATTCCCTGTAGTGTTCCATAGGTGACACCTTACAAAGTTTCCAGAAGTAAAGCAAATGTGGAAACCGTTTCCCCATTTTTCTGATGCCCATTCATTTAGCTTTGCACAGGCGTTTTGGCCTACCTCCAAATGCTCTGGAAATTTATTTGAAAAAACTACAAAGAAATACTATCGTCAATTCATAATAACAAAGCAGTATATAAAGACTAAGAAAACATAAATAAGGATTACTTGTACTCTTCTAGTGACTGGTCAGTTGACTTGGATTAGTGGCAACTCTTATCTTCTTCCCGTTCTCCCACGCTCCACTGATAAACATAAATTGGGTCCTCCATGGCTTTTTGGACTCCAACAAATCATTCTCCCACCGCTGGTTGCATTCTCAAATTTTGGGACTTATTCAAAAATCGTTACATTGAATAGGCTCCCTAGTGTTAAAGCGTTCTTAGATACCGATTATTGAATATTTCTTAACTTCAACCTGACTGAGTTCTTAACACAACACCAGCTGAGATTCTGTAAGGAATTGGACCTGCTTTTTCTCCAAAGGTGTTAGTTATTTGAATTCATGCAATGGCGGCTTCATATTCCTCCTCATTATTTCGAGATATGCAATGGGAAACCAAGTTTTAAAGGTTATTTCAAGATATCTCATATAAGGGATGTTAGTTGGATTCTTGTCCCTGAGCCTTGGTTATTTCTTACATGGTCCGTTTGGACTTGCAAGTGAATCCAACATTTTATTTAATATGTATTGGTTTTTTAGACTGGAACCCAGTTAAGAAGTCTCACAAGGCTTAGGCTTTGTTTTTCATTTTTGGTTTGAACATCTAACTCTACGGACCACCTAGTTAATCTACCAAACACATATGGTTTGTGTTATACGCTCCTCAAGTAGAAAGATTTACGTACAATAATCAGGTGGGCTTGGAATTATGGTCTTATATTCGGATCATCTAGGTTTCCTTGGACTCATTTTATTCTTTTCGGATCAGCATAATGCTCCAAGAATTCCAAGTAAATAGATTAAAATTCTATTGGCTTTGACTTCATTAATACTTATGGTGAATTTATGAACATATTCATGTTGTAAAAGGCTTCTTCGCAAGATGAAGACCACTGGAATTTCCCTACTTCTCTTATAATTTTAAAGAAATGTTAGCATTTTTTCGAAGATCCACAAACACATATGGTTTGTGTTATACGCTCCTCAAGTAGAAAGATTTACGTACAATAATCAGGTGGGCTTGGAATTATGGTCTTATATTCGGAGCATCTAGGTTTCCTTGGACTCATTTTCTTCTTTTCAGATCAGCATAATGCTCCAAGAATTCCAAGTAAATAGATTTAAATTATATTGGCTTTGACTTCATTAATACTTATGGTGAATTTATGAGCATATTCATGTTGTAAAAGGCTTCTTCGCAAGATGAAGACCACTGGAATTTCCCTACTTCTCTTAAAATTGTAAAGAAATGTTAGCATTTTTTCGAAGATCCATAAATGAATCGATTTAATGCGTCGAATCCCCCTGTCGGTATTTATATTTTTTTGTGTTGCGTAGATGACCCATGGTGGCCAAGTTTGAGAGTTAACTTTGATCTTCTTCAATTCTCTCCTCACTAACCATAAATCTAAGAAATTTATCTGACTGGACTCCAAAAGTGCACTTCTCCATATTTATCTTAAGATTGACTCATTTGAGGTTTGCAAAGGTTTCACAAAATCCAACCAGATGATATTCTTCTTAAACGTTGGTAATAGCGTATCTTTAGTTTTTTTAACCTAAAGAGCATTACCTTGTAGCGATGCAGTCCCCTTGATATGATTAAAATTATGTGATATTGATCATGCTCAAGCATTTGTATTTGTTTGTAACTGAAATAGCTGTCCATGAATGATAGCATCTAAATCTTGAATATTGCATCTACAATTTTATCAATGAATGGAAGAGAGAAAGGATCCTCCAGACAAGCTTTATTAAGATCTATGAAATCTATACATATCCTCAACTTATTATTCTTCTTTTTCATAGAAAGGATCTCCTCTTGTAATAACTCTGGTGGTTTGTTTGTTAGATTTTAGGTCCATATAAAAACTTCTCTTCTAGCTCGATGCGGGTGCTGCTAAATCTTGGATCTCATACCTTGACATAGGGTTGTGATCAGCTGATTTGTATATTTGTTCGCTTATTTTATTTTCTTGAAGAATTTCGAGAGTTTTCCTTCATTAATCATGTTCCGGAACAGATCATGTAAAGCCCGATAATCCTTAATATGGTGTTTGTCATCATTTTGAAACTTAAAAAACTTTATTTTGTCCTTGTTCTCCTAGGGGATTTGTAACTTATCTGGTCTTTGGCATGTGATTATATTTTGGTTCGTTTGTAGATAATCTGTTGATTCTCGGTCAACTAAGTGAAAGGTCAATCTGTCGTACGTTCTTATCTTCGACTATTGTTGTTATTACTGCAGTTTTTTTTTGGGACTTCCTTCCCCGTTTTAATTGATCATGGGTCTTGCTGAACATTATGTAGTGTTCTTGAAAGCTTTCTTATGCAGTTTGAAGCCATCATTAATTGTTTTTTTTTCAGTAGAGGATAGTACAATAGGTATTTTTATGCAGTTGTTATGTCTCCATTAATCCGTACTCTGGAAATCTCCTCGACCTTGATATGGCATTCCACCTTCGTAAGAAAGTCTCTCAAGTTGAATGTATTTTTCTTCATTATAACATAGCACAGAGGTCTTTGTAGCATTCATCGTATGTATGATGCAACTGCCACCAAATCATGATAGTCATGCAGTTCCCTCTTTGTATCCACGAACCTCTGAGTACATTATCATAAAGCTTCCTTCGGTCATTGTGTATAGTGGATGATATAGTATTTATCTTCATTGATTACCTTGGAACCAATAAAATGATTTCTTATGGTTGTTCTCAGTATCTTGAATTTTTTTATGCATAGTGAGGGGAGGTTTTTGAACTATATCAATGTGTTTCTTCGGAAAGTCATTAAAATCTATTCACTTCATCTTTTCACTTTTCCCGTCTTGCATAATCTCATGTTAAAACCGATTCGTATGATTATCATGATATTCATTCCTGCGGTATTTGTCCCTCTTTTGGTTAAGGAATTTTGCTTACAAGTGTCCATACATGATATTAGGACCAAAGTGGGATTTTTCCTCTAGTAAGTCCTCATTGTCATCCACGATGGTGTCATCATAGGTTTCATTTGTTTGTCGGAGGAATGGGTAAGCATGTTGAGGTTCTATCCTTTGACTGCTCAGTTAAATGTTTTGAATTAATGTTTGGTGATAATAGTTGGTACTCTTTAGAGTATTAAGTATAGTTGGGGTTTGGATGAGCTGGATGGTGGTTCTCTTGGGGATCGACAGATACTTTTAGGCTTCTCCTGGAAGGAACTCCATCCATTATGACTAGTGCATGCATGTATCATTGGTATTGATTCTATAGAACTCCCAATAGTGGTGCCAAAACATACAAATGGTTATGGTGCACTCCAGAGTATCGATCGGTATAGCCATTTCTTGGTTGGAACCTCAAACAGACTTGTTAGATATTCGACTAGAACACCAAATGAACCTTTTAGAGATTTGGCTAGAATGCCCGAGGAGCCAGCATGAGATTCGACTAGAATACCTGAGGGTCTTATTGGAGATTCGGCTCGACCACTTGAGGAGTATGCTGGAGATTTGGTTGGAGCACTGGATGAGGCTATTGATAATTTTGTTGGAGTTATGGTGGTACTGGTGGAAGTTGTTGCACATTCAGGTGGAGCTGAACGCTTCATGCTAGTCTAACATATCTTTCACCAAGCTTGTGGTTAGAACCCTTGTTCTCAGACTTGCTCCTCTCTTCATTCACCAGCGTGTTTTGACACAAGGGTTTTGCTCATTTTGTATCTTTTTTTCTTGTGTTGGTTTTTATAAGGGAAAGAGTTACCTGGATTACTAGTCTGATCGTTTAAATATAGGGGTAATTTAGCTTTATAAAAGTCTTGTAAAAGAATCCCAACAAACGTGTAACATTAAGAGTGATTTGTGTAATAAATACTAATTATGGTTGAGATTAGTAATATAGTATGGTGCAATGACCTTAAAAGGGTTAATCATTTGGTTTTTAGGCCAACCACTTGTATTATATAAAACAACATACCCTTTTTGGGGAATGGTGAACATTGATTACTATATTTCTACTTTTGTCAACTTCTCTCTCTAGCTTTCCCATATTTAATTTCTCTAAAAAATCTCTTCCAAACATATTTTAGACTTACAATCCCTCTAATAAATCTTTGGAACTATCATTGGGCCGTCTGTGGGAACCGATTGGTACTCTGAATAGTTTTTCCAAAATCACTAATGTATTGTCAAACACTTTGAGAGAAATGGAAATAGAAGTACTATGGGAGCCTAATGTTGGCTCTAATGGTTTGGTGACCAGAACTTTATCTGAATACCATCCCTTCAAAGATCAGATGATCGATGAATGACACTATGATGATCATTATACTGATGAGCTACTTAAAGAAGGATGCGGTTTTGAATTCTATGAGGCTTAGGTCAGAGGTTTAATGGGAACATGTAACTGAAAAATATGAGTTAAATAATGCTCATCGAATTGGTGATAAGCACAGAACGCATAAGAGACGAATTCGTTATTCTTCGAGGAGAAAGATGAAACTCATGCGTTGCTACGATTCTAATGAATCTAGTGATTATTCCCTTTGCAACTCGAATGAGTTGTCTTCCCTGGAGATGGATGACCAATACGAAAAGAGTGGTTAGATAAATGATTCAAATAGGGTTAAGGACAGCCATCGAGCATCTTGTCCGATGAACTGAGTAAAATAGTATCCGCCACTAGAAGAGAGGAAGCTACGCCTCATGTTCAGATCCCATCGGGAAGTCATAGTTTTGAGTACCATGTGAGCGACCAGTTCATAGACCTATCCAAACATGGTTAATACATCGTTGGGAACGAAGGCCTCGAGGGCACTACTTATAAGACCGAGCAAAATTGAAAGTTATATTCTCTATCGGCAAAAAATATATGAGGGAACATGCTAAAACGATTTGAGATCTCAAAGTTAGAACATTTTAATGGGACTCAAAATCCAGATAACCATATTGAGCAGTTCAAAACATTTATTATTAACTACGATGATGGTGATAAATTGTTGTGCATGTCGTTCTCCAAAACATTTAAGGATGGCACCTCGAAATGGTATAACCGCCTGTTGCGGGGTTATATCAAGAATTTTGAAATATTTTTGAAGATTTTCGCCAACATTTTGTGGGAAATAAAAAGTTCCATGCAAATGGTGATACGATAATTTATTAGAGATAGAAAATTGGGGATAACCGAAAAGATTAAACCAATCGCTTCATCAAAACTAAAATCGGCACTAACAACTTTTAGGATTGGAACTCCTCTCTAGTTTTTTGAAAGATAACATCGTGAAAAAACAGGCCATGAAGTTTGGAGTGTCTTTGTTTTAGGTAGAGAAGAGAATTCTTGTAGAAGAGACACAAGCATCAGAAGTGTCTTTTATGGTACAAATTGATCGGAACCAATTCCAACAATCTTCGATGGTAATATATAATCAACCCCAACACAAATTCCTATGACTTATCCTCCACCAACCAATATCCAACCAAGAGTACGGACCCATCTACCCCCGATATTGAGAATAAATTCACATATTACAAATTCACAACAGAGTCTCAAACCAATGTAAAACAAGTGGGTTCGACCAGATCATTTTGTCAAACTAATAGGGGTGTTGCTACGATATTCAATAGGCTCAAAGTCATGTACAGTTTCGGAAACCTCTTTTGTTACAAACTCTGAGAGAAGCAGAAGTAGAAGGGATCGCAAGTACCATGAAGATGTCGGGCATGACAGGAAATATTGTATAGTACTGAAAAAGAGATGCAAGTGTTGATTAAAAATGGAAAATTGACAACGTTTGTTAAGAAACAGTGTCATCGTGATCCGATGGAAAGGGAATTTGTTACAAGTATAAAATAAGAGAATGCTTTGATGATTTCAGAACCTATTGATTCCTTTGATGTCTCTTCGGAGTATTTAGATCCGAAGTCGGGCACGAATAAGGTTATGATGGTAGATGAACCAGCTACGAAAGAAAATGTTAGTGAATTGTGTGCTTTCTTTGAATCATTGATAATTTTGAGGGTGATGCCATTTCAGGGACAACAAACTTCTCCAGAAAAAAGGTATATCGTCAGCCTGGCTACTCAGTTGGAGGTGGGTACTTCACCATACTTGTATCGAATTCCGTCTATGCTACTCTATTTTGAGGATGATGGTATGAGAAAAGTGACTAGCCCGCACAAGGACGCTATGGTAATCGTAACAGGAATTTCCAGAGGTGATATATGAGGAATTCTGATAGATATCAGTAGCTCTGCTAACATATTATTCATGACGATCTATGAAAAGATGGAAAAAAACCTAGCTATTCTTAGCTCAAATCGAACGATTATAGGTGTTACTACTGCCGGAGCAGTTGGATGATGAGGAGGTATTCACTAACTAGTAAATCATATGGTATTCGAGCAGAGTAAAATGATAGGAACAGGTAATCGACACCAAACCGAACTGGTTATGAGGTAGACTGAAGCTACGAACAAGGAGATAATGGATTAGCGAGGTAGTTGAGGGTCATTAAATGAGGACAACGCTAGAAACAATAGCAATGAAGTGAAACATGATTAGGCAGACGCTTAACCGAGCAAGATCTTACATCACCGAGCAGAGAAAATAGGAATCGATGTTAAACACAAGCGTTAAAGCCCTTGTCGAGCATGATTAGAGTGGTCAAGATGCACCATCAAGCAGAAGGGTAAAGATCGAGAAGAGAAAATAAGAGACGATGCTAAAGATAAGTGCCAAAGCCCTTGTCGAGGAAGACTAAAGTGATCGAGGGGCATAACCAAACACAAGGTAAAGACTGAGCAGAGCCAACAAACGATTCGGACAAGACCGATCGGGGTCAGTTATCAAACTTGAGGACTGAGAAAGCGGATGAAAATGACATTAAATACCCATTCAACCCACTAAGCGTATAACGACTATAGTGATGGTCATAAGCTTAGGTCTCACATCATAAATGTTAGTCTACATGTACCGTTATTGGAGTTATGTACTAAGTAACGCTTTGTAAACTTCTAATAAAGATATAAATAACCAAATAAACTAAAAAGAATGTAATTTCTATTCTCTAATTAATAGAATTTTCTACTTGGCATTATCTTTGTTATAATTTCTCATAACATTGTGAAGTTTGAGGGTACATTAAAACTGGGTCATGGACCGTTCATGAAAGAAGTGAAAGTGTCGTTCATCGTAGACGATGCACCTACATCGTAAAATACAATATCCATAAGATTTTGGCTATCTAGAATACATGTAGTTGCTTCGACTGTTCACCAATGTTTGAAGTACGTTGTGGGAAATAACATGGGAACAAATAGGATCAGCTAGAAAATGGAGAGGAAATGTTATCGAATGACTCTGGCCACAAAGCATATTAAAGTGGGTGATCCAAAAAAAACATAGCAGTAAGTAGGATCTTCTTCAGGGTTTGACCTTATTGACGATCCGAGGGAGACCCTTGAATTTCTGGTCCCTAATGAGAATTTTGAGGACTACGTTTTTTCCAATGGGAAGAATTTAAATATTGGTAAAAACTTATCTCTGGAGGTAAGGGAGAAGTTAATTCAGTTTCAATTAACAAGGTTACATATGTTCGCCATACAAAGATGGTACGCGGGTACCCACTAAAATAATATGACACATATTGGAAATTCAAAGCAATGTGCGCCCGATCATTCAAAAAATACGGTGTTTTTCTCAGGAGAGATCTGAGGAAATTATAGCCGAGGTAGATCGTTTTTCTAAAGTTGGTCACATACAAGAATCTCAGTACCCGTTGTGGACGACCAATTTGGTTATGGTCAAAAATAAAAACGAAAAGTGACAAATGTGGGAATATTTCACCGAATTGACTAGAGCATGCCCAAAGGATCTTTTTTCAGTCCCTCAGATCGTTCAATTAGTATATTCAATTCGGGAAATTGATTGTTGCCTTTCATGGATGTGTACGCAAGGTATAATCAGATCAAAATAAATCCAAAGGATCAAGAGAGCAGTTTGTCCATCATTGGAAGAAGTCTGCAGTATTATAAAGCTACTTTATAGATTTCGAAGAAACTTTTGCCAACTTAAAAAAGATAAATTTGAAGCTAAATCTGGAGAAATGTATGTCCGGAGTACCGTCTAGAAATTTTCTTGTGTACATAGTCAGTGAATAAGGAATATAAGCTTACCCAATATAACTAAACGCTTTGATTACTATGGCTCATCCTCGGACAATTGGACAGGTTTATATCAAGGTCCTCAGATAAATGTGCCTCATTTTTCAATGTGTTGAGACAGGCGAACTGCTTCAATTGAACCAAATAATTTTATGAAGCTTTTGCACAAATTAAAGAGTATATTTCTAATCCCAAAATCTTGACAAGCCTAGTCTTGGGGATAAGTTTTTTGTCTACATAGCGGTATCCAATTATGTTGTGAGCGTTGTATTGATCTGAGAGATTGATAACTACACATGACTAGTATAATATGTCTGTAAAAGCATTTTGGATGCAAGAACAAGATATTTGAAGTTGGAAAAGTTAGCTCTTGGTCTGGTTATCGCGGCTTAGAAAATGAGACCTTACTTTCAGGTGCGCTCAATTATAGTTCGAACTTCTTTTCCATTGAACAACATGTTGCAAAGAAGTGATGTGTCTGGTTGAATAGCCAAATGTGTCGTGGAGTTAGGAAATTTTGACATTTAATTTGATCCCCAAACGGAAATAAAAGTTCAATCCTTAGAATATTTTTTATTCAAGTTCCACTTCGAATAGTCAGATAATGAAATAGAGGAAGGAAAAACAGAGGTCGATTGGATAATTTAATTAGACCGGGGGTTCTAGCGCTTCAGGATGTGGGGTTGGGGTTAAGTTGGTTTCTCCGGATGGGATATCAATATATTAGTCTATATGTTTCAGTTTTTAAGTGTCGACTAATGAGGTAGAATACGAAGCTGCTTTGGCATGATTAAGGCTTGCCCACATCTGCAGAGCCAAAAATATTCGACTGGTTAGTGACTCGCAGCTTCTCGTAATTATGTGTCTGGTCAATCTGAACCTAGAAAATATCACTTAGTAAAATATTTGATGGCAAATTTTTAGCAGTTGTTCTCAAAAGCATAAAGTACGACCATGTCCATAGGACTGAAAATTTTGTGGCTGACTCTTTGGCTATTACTGCCTATTTTGAAGAGCACCCTTGGATCTTTACGCAAGAAATTCCTTCAATCATAAAGGGGTCCGAACAGGTTTAAGGGTCAGATGAAGATTTTCAAATTTCTACAAGTAATGAAAATTATTGGAGCCACGATATAAAGGAATTCATAGCCAACAATATATTGTCGATTGATAAGGCAGTGACCAAGAGAATACGATCCAAAGTGCATGGTTATGTGGTACTCTAAGGTATCTTGGATACCCTGAGAAAAATGAATCACATATAATATTATCCGAACTATGTGATGGTAAACGGTCTGCACACTGTGGGTACAAGAACTTAATACGAAGAGTTCTAGTGGCAGGTTATTATTGGCCCACAATTGCTTCGCATGCCAAATAGTTGTTTAAAAGGTGTGACATTTTTCAAAGATTCGCTAATGTAATCCACATTCTCGATGTACCTTTTGATTCAAAATCTGAAGCACTACCTTTCGACCGATGAAGTATCGACTTGGTTGGACCGTTGCCGAAAGCATCCGGGGGGACGATAGACAAGAGTGGTTGCAGTAGATTATATTATTAAGTGGGTGGAGGCTGAAACACTGGCAGGGAAAAAAGCTAAATATGTAATTAATTTTATTATCTCTGATCAAAGAAAAAAGAAGGCGGATACAATTGACTTCCTTACACTACAAAACATTGATGAGGAGCAGTTACGCGTCTAGAGTTAGACGGCGAGAATTTAACAAAAGGAATAAGTTCATAAGGAAAGTGTTTTGCATACAAAAGAAAAGTGTCTTGGTAAATTGGGACCTAACTGGAAGGCCCCGTACAGGATAAATGATAAGTTGAAACCCAAGACATATCAGCTCAAAGATAAAGAATGAAGGGATCTTCGACACCATTAGATTGTCGAACACCTTGAGTTGTATTTAGAATGAATGTAAAATGTGTATATATGTCTAAACTTGTGTAAAGGTTGGTGGCACACTAGTTCCTACCCTGGTGGCGCAAGAAGGTTTTAACGAGGTGGCCTTATAGTCGATTTATAAATACAAAATTTATTTTCCATTTTAAATTGTTTTCACAATCATTTATTTTTTTTAGTGCAAGGGTCTTCCAATGAATATTGGTTAACAATTAATTATTTTTAGACCGGAAGGGTCTTCCAACAAATATTAATCATCAATCATCTCTTTTTGGAGCGGAAGGGTCCTCCAACGAAAGTTGGTCCACGACTATTCATCTTCTATCTCACACAAGGTCTACAAAAAAACAACAAAACCAGAAATCACCCAAGTGTTCCTTACTTCGAAGGAGTGCCCTCAGATTCATCTTCTAACGAGATAGACAAAGAACCTTCTTATCCCTCAGAACTCTCAGGTGACTCACCATGGTATTCTAAAGAAACACCCTTGGGCGATACTTATCGAGCACAAGCTCCCAGAAGCTCCTAGTTTCAAATCCGGGAAGCGTTCATGTATGTCTGATACCATGTCAAATTTAACCTTAACATCCTTAGCCCCCAGTTTAGAAACAAAATTAGCATCATATGCATTGATAGTAGCCTTTGTGTTGCCATCAGTCTCATCCTTTCCTTTTTCCAAGTCTTCAGCAGCCCGTTCAAAGTAGTTTTTGTTTTTTCATGTCCTTCGGTCAAGGTTTCGATGAGTGTATTATTATGAATGTTCAGCTTGAAGGCTTATTATCGCTCATCTTCCTCCGTTATTAATCTCCTCTCTCCTTCTTTGGCTCGTTTAAGTTGTTCTGCAGCAACCTCTTTAAGATGGGTAACCTCATCTTGCAATTTTTTCATCTCGGACCTCCTCGTGAAAGACTCTTCTTCATAACGATTCTTTGGAATCTTCAATGTCTTGACCTTAATTCATCATTATAGAGATCGAAATGCTCAGATGGAGAGTCAGTCTCAAACTTCTCGAGAAGTTGGGTGTCTATCCTTGGTTTTCTTAGGAATCATCGCCTTGGTTTTCTTGGGTAGCAGGTTCCTCGTTCGATGCCCGAGGAAAATCTGATACGATAACAAGAACCTCCTGATGAGAAGGCAGATCGGCCTGCGCTGTTTTATTATCCAAGTGGCCCACATTTTCCTTTACTCCTTGATCGTTTTCATTAACTATTATACGTTTTTTTTCTTCTTGAAGGGATCCCCTTTCAGTGGCTTATTGGAGTCACCCTCCTCTGTGGACTCAACCTCCTTAGACCCAACCTCGGTATCTTTTTCCTGAGCCACCCCTAAATTTGCTACCTCATTCACACCCTTCTTTTAGATTCGGTGGCTCGGAGCCCTGGCTCTCGCACGTAAGAAACCAAGGAAATTTGTGGCTTCCAACTGTTTTAGCACATCGGCCTACGCGGGATGCACCATTATTAGTTCCTATAACATTATATTTTTTGATAAGTCACAACTTTAAAGATGGCTTTTGGAGAGATTCGCTGGAGTGAAACAGTGGTGAAATTTGTTGAACTAAGAACTCCTCGCCCAACTACTCGTTTAAGCAAATATTCGTCCTGCTTCGCCTAGATGCTCATCGAACGTCCCGGATACCCCTGTCATCCCTTTCCTCCAACAAAAAAAACTTGTAGAAATGAATCAAATAAACAAAATAAAAATAATACGAGTAAGAATTTACCTTTGTTAGTCCATTTCAGGGACATCCGATGCGACTTTTAGTCGATGCCTCAAACCCCCGTCTCCAATAGCCTAGAAATGAAGAAAAAAAATCTTTCATTTCTTATCGGCTTCAAAGATATCATCTACTATTTTAAATTTTGTTCCCTAGATTCAAGGAATAAAAAGGAAAGTAAGGATTCTTCCCAACACCGGCTAATCCGACGAATTGTTCCATCAAAAACCTGATCCCAAATACCATGGTTGCCATTATGCAGGACATCAGTTCAAACCACATGTTCAGACCTGCGTGAGTAGGGCACATGTCTATCAATTTGAAATATCTGACTAAAGCGCAATGAAGAGGGAACCAAATACCTCAGTTAAGAATTTCCAGTTAGACAATTAGTTCATTGTCCCGAACAAGTAGATGAGTCTCCTCGACATTGGGAAATCAAATCGTTACTGAACTTGGGATTGCTCATCGGTCTCAAAGCTTTACTTACTTAAAAGCATGATAATATGGATAACTCACCTTGTACAAGGCTACTAAATGCTTGTTTTCAACCTCCCAAAGATTATTCTCCATGATAGCCTCGATATTTGAGGGCAGTTCGATTTTGTCATTCTTCTTTTTTTATTTTTGGCTTTTTCTTTTTTACAAGAGAACTCACATTAACTTCGCCTTGGGATCTGCTTCCTCGGCTTGAGTAGTAGTTCTGATCTGGGAGGATGACGCGGTAGTTGAATTTTTATATTGGTTAGCTTCAACAGCAATCTGATTTTGGCTTTCTTCAGGCTCATCGACTAAATATTTTGGCCTCATTTCTTAACTAACTCGAGGGGCTACGTTCCCACAGGCGCTGTAGTAGACGTCACATCCTTTACAACTACCGACTGAGGGACCGCTTACGGAGTATTTTGAGGAGTATTTTGAAGAGTTGTGGTATTTGAAGTATTCTAAACTTTCACCTACCTCTTTGGTAGAGGTTTATGGGACCGTTTTTTCTTCGAACCGTCACCATTTTCTTTCTCAATACCTATATATTTGTCACCCATCGAATGAATGATGATTCGGGTGTCGATTTCTTCGAAGTTCCAAAGTCACCATGGGTGGATTTTGGGTATTCTCAGTTTCTTTCGCTCTGGATTGCTTCTTGGTTGGATGCCACATCAAATCACTCATAGATCATTCTGGAAGGCATGCGTATCATTTTCACACGTCGATTGATACATGGATTTTAAACAAAGCACGCGATATATACTTACCAAGTTCATAATTTGATGAATGATATCACCAGGCCGATAAAGGGCACATGATAGAGCAGGTCAAACATCTCTGAGACGCCTTTCAAATTTAGTCATCGTTCGAATATCTTCGCAAAGAGTGGAGGGCTACTAGTAAAAGAAACAATTATCTGAATTGCTAGTCAGATCGTTTAAATATGGAGGTAATTTAGTTTTACAAAAGTCTTGTAAAAGAAGTCCAAGAAATGTGTACTATTGAGAGTGCTTTGTGTAATAAATAATAATTATACTCGTATTTCTCTCTCTAAATAATCTCTTTCAAACATATCTTAGACTCATAATCCCTCTAAGAAATCTTTGGAACTATTAGGCGTCTTCTACTCTGGCCGGAGGATCTTTGACCTGATGCGTTCGTTTTGTTCTTAACTCTAGCTCATGCAAATTATATTTTATAAATATTAGTGGTGGTTTTGTGACACTCATCTATCTCAAAGCTCGTTACGACATCGCATTTCTCCTCATCAGAAGCTCGTTACGGCATCGCCTTCCTCTTCATCATAAGCTCGTTGAGTGAAAGTTATGAGCTTTTTGTGAGAGAATTTGTTCAAATAATCTGTCAGATTTCTTTACTTTTTAGATTTCTTGTGAGAAAATTGAGTAGATAATATTTAAATGTGTGGGATAAAAATTCCATTTTTTATTACTTATTAAGTTAGAGTGATCATTATATTTTTTTTCTTTTTTGGATGTAGGTAAAATTAATCGAAGTACGATAAATCCTCTCGTGTTATTCAGATGTTATTTTGGTTTTATTTTTTCATATTCGTGATTTCGTTTTACAAAAACAAACATATTTAAATATGAAAAAAAAATCTATATTTGGATTAACTTAAGAGAATAAAACTTTAAAAAAAATAGCTAGTATTTAGTTATAGTTAACCATTCTTTTCCAATAAATTATCATTAAAAATATTAATATCTTTATTGATTCTACATGTACCTACATTAAAAAAAATATCGGCATTAAATCAATTTTTAAGTTGTTGGTACGTAAAATAACGTGAATAGCAAACTATAACCAAAATATAGGGGCAAACAATAGGAACAGCCAAACATTCAACCAATACATCAATTTTTAAGTTGTTGGTACGTAAAATAACGTGAATAGCAAACTATAACCAAAATATAGAGGCGAACAATAGGAACAGTCCAACATTCAACCAATACATTATAAATCCCAAAATTTTCGTGTTAAAAACAGCATACCCTATAACGTTGTTCTCATTTCAAGCTTTTCTATTCATACATTGTTTCAAAAATCATAAATAAAACAATTTTTCCATTATGAAATTCGAAAACTGTAAAACGCATGTCCTATAGCTAACCACTCTTACTTGTATCCACAACAAACGTCAATTGTAATCAGTTAAGTTTAAAATTGATTTTGTTTACATTACTGTAAGATGTCTGGAAGAAATAGAGTTAGTCGATAGCTTCGGCTTTGAAAATTAGTTTTTTTAAAAACTTCAGACAATAAAAATCGCACGAAAGACAAATGACTCGTTGGAATCGTTTTAACGAGCTTACCTAACTCTATTACTTAGAGGATGAATGACGTGGGTCGGATCAAAATGGTACATTTAGATCTGAATCTACGAATTGTAAAAAGAAAACCAGGCCAATGGTTGTGAAAAAATTGTTTTGAGTGTTTAAGATTTTAATTTAAATTATGATTGAAGGGTATTTTAAATATAATTTATGGCTAATAGCCTATACTTTTTTGCTAAATGATAATTAAATTAAATTTTGAACGGTTATTAACAGCTAATTTTTGTTTGATAAACTTGCTAGTTATTTTTAAAAGATTTGTTGTATAACCAAGTGTTTGATGATACGTTGAAATTGTGAGTCAAAATATATAGTTTTCGCTCTCAAATACATTCAGTAATTAATTATATATTTCATTGTTTGAAATGATCGCATTTTTTTTCTACCGAAATATATGTTAAATACATTGTTTGTTAGCGCGTGTCTAAATTCACTCTAATGAACGTGTTATGTTAGTTTTTTTTTTCCTAAGAAATTGAATTTTTATTGATAAAAAACCTTTACAAATGTTAATACAATTGAGATAGCTACAAATTGTATAGCTTTGCTACTTATTTTGTACAGATTAAGTAAACTACATTTGTATAGTTTAGAGGCTTCTAACTTGTGTACCCTTGTGTACCCTTTCTTCTTCATCCTCTCTTTCAAGCTTCTCTCCCCTTACATTTCCTTCTTCAGCAAGCCTCTTAGACCTTTTATTCCCTTGCTGCCCTGTATTGTAATCTACTTCATGCTTGCTCCTGTCCTGCAAAAACAAACACCATGAATGGTCAAGTCTTTCAACTTGCCAACCAGTTAGTCAAAGACTCTAAAATAACCTAAGTTTAATGATTCCAGCAAAGTAATTGCATTTAGTTCATTCAAAGAGTGTGATGATTCAACTATAAATCTAGACTGAATTTTTAATGCATACTTTGCCACCCAATCAGCAGCAGAGTTCTGCTCTCTATATATATGTTTTAAAGTCATTTGTGGCTTAATAAGTGATCTACAATATTGAAGAATCTTGTCTAGATACCAAGGATGTTTCCCTGTTGCAAGCATATTGAATAAACTGAGACAATCTGTCTCAATATCAACACATGTTAAATCATTATCATTGCAATACATTAGACCATTTACTAGAGCAAAAACTTCAGCAATTATAGCAGAACACTAGCCTATTAAGTCACCTTTAGCTATTAAAGTAGTTCCTAAACTATTCCTAATGATAAAACCATAACTAGACTCATCATTATATAGAGAAGAACCATCCCAATTTAATTTCAGTCTATTATTATCAGGCATAGACCAAACAACATACAGACTTGTTAAATATCGAGACACTTAACAAAGTCACATAAGCGAGCGTCCTTTTTTTTATTCTTTTATTCTTTTCATTTTTTATTCTTTATTTTTTTTTATGTTTCTACATTTTTTTTTCAATTTTTTGTTTTCAATTTTTTGTTTTCAATTTTTTGTTTTCAATTTTAGTGTTGGATAATAAATATAAAAATAATTATCTTTATAAAAATAATAATAATTTTTAATATATTATTTTTGAAAGATATGTCTAAAAATAGGATATAAAAAATCAAATTTAATATTTTAAAAATATTTTTAAAAATATATGGAATTAAAATCAAATTTGTTATATAAAAGATATTGTTAAAAAATATATAGAGATAAATGATATATGAAAATTAAATTAAATTTGTATTTTTTTTCTCAAACTCACCATTTAGATCAAACAAAAAAAATATTATATTTTTTTTTTTCGGAGGGAACCCGCAGCCGCTACTCAGAGTGCAATGAGTGCGCACAGGGTAAACCCTCAGTCTGACGCGATAGCCTGCAAACCAACGCCAGAAGGTAAACCACACAAGGTGACAGGCTCAGCCGAGAAAGCGTATGTAGAGGGACTCGAACTCATGACCTTTTGGTCATAAAAATGACATACTCAACCAACTCGGCTACCCCCTTTGGGGCAAAGAGAAAAAAAATATATATATATATATATTATATTGTAATATATTTTTTTATTTTTCTCAATTTCACAGTTTTAATATTTTTTTAAAAAAAATAATATATTTTATAATTTTTTATGTATATTTTTTCTTTTTAATTTATTTTTACTTTTTCGTATTCTCAAAAACTTTTGATTTTTTTCACTAAAAAAATTATGGAACAACATATTTAAAATTGTATGCTGTAATAAAATTAAATTTATTATTTAAAATTATTTTAACCTACGCTTTAAAAATATAATAAAATAAAACCAAAAATTAAATGATAGATTTAAAATATATATATATATATATATATATATATATATATATATATATATATATATATATATTAACAAACACATAATCTGGTTTTCTAATGTTAAATAATTAAAAAAAATTGCTAATTTATAATGCTAAATAATTAAAAAAAATTGCTAAATGACGTTTGTTTCCCTTTCCTACTTGGCAATCCCTAAGAGCATGTACAGTCGTACATGTTAAAATTATATGTTAACTAGCTACACGTAGGATAAAAAGATATGATTTACCTATTTTTTAGCTAACTAATTTGAATGGGCTTTACTCGTATATATTAAAAGATATTAGTTAACGAATAAAATAACAAAAAAAAGAGAGTGGAGGAGAAAAAAAAGAAAAAATAACCGCTAAAACACAATGGATATATAACAAAAATTATAACAAAAATTACTTCCACGTCATCTAACTTCAATCTTAACACGTTCACTGGAGTAGATTTTTTTAGTGTTTTAACTAAAAATCAAATTAACAAATGATTTAACACTCCCGCTGTACATGCTCTAACAAATAAATTTAACAAGTACATACCCTAATAAACCAGACGGTAAACAAACAAGTTAGAGATGGCCGACAGCTTCTTATACTTCGCTCTTATTCATATTCCATATATCACTATCATAAACTTTTCAAAACCAACATACTCTTAACATGATAAATGTTTCCAATATACTCGTATAACAATAGGCTCTAAAACCGTGGTGTCAAAACGAAGTTGTTTTATAGTGGTATTCCCATATAATATATGATCTCAATCCAAACATATTTGATATTTTTATTCCAGTTACACAAAATTCAATCGAGCTCATTTCATCCAAACACCATGTTAATAGTCCAAAGAAAACTCACATGAAAAACAAAGAAAAAGTATTCTTTGTCACATATATTAAGCTCAATTCTAGTACTAACTTCAGTAAACCTTACATTTACATGTATCATCATACACTATGTAATCTGCGGATAATAGTTTGTCAGAAACCTACACTGTTATATGATTTAAACTGTACAGGTCGAAAAGATAAGGGTGTGTTAGAAGATACAAGACTAAAAACAATTACGATCTACTACTTATCTTGGTAGTCTTGTTTATAAGAGGGATCTATCTTGATCAAGAGAGGCTGTCTCAGATCAGCAGGAACTGGTTCAACCACAATAGGCACCTCCGGTGCAACTATATCTTCGTTTTCTGCGAGAGCTTTCTCCAAAGCTTCCTTCGCCACTTTCGTAACATAAATAATTAAGACCACTGCACACAACACAAACAAGGAATCATGATCTAGAACGAACGCCATCATTCTCTTTTGTAGGGCGACATGATCCAACCCAACTATCTAGCCAAATATTATTTGTTTCTATTTCTTTTGCCAATACGGATAAACGTATAAACCCGCATATCTAAATACATTCATCCTTCTTAATAAAAATCTAGGTGTATATAGAATAAAATAACTACTATTATCACATCGGACGGGTCGTGTGGTGTCGAGTCAGGCCGGATTATTGTTGTTAGGTCGAATTAGAAAACGGGCTTACTGGAAACATCTCAAGATCCAGCAGGTCGGGTTTCGCGGGTTGAGTTGGGTTCAATGCTGGATCGGGTATAAAACCATAGCCATCGTGTAACCCGAACCCAACCAGCAATTGTTTTGGGTAGTCAGACTAACTTTGCCATCCCTATATACAACAAGAAAGTTTCTCCATACTTTGTTCATTGGTCAATGAGCTATACATTACCGTATTCTATAGTCTTGTCAAACTAATATATTAAAAGGGCGAATAAATTACAAGACCAGGTAGTGTGAAGGGAGGCAACTGACCAGATAATACAAGGCTCAAAATGAGAAATACCTGCACCCAGCGAAAAGCAATACCTTTTATGTCAGAATACAGTACTAGAATTATAATCTACACTTTAATTTGAAAGCTTTGTTTGATTTTGATTTTCAACAGATATTTTAAAATTCATGAAAATTATTATAGGGGAGTCAAGGGTATTTTATTTTTATCAGAAAATTTATATTTTTCATAGACAGTCAAGACAGTAGAGTCGCAATTCGTTATAAAAAAATCACTTTTTCTCTGAATTGTATTTTCAACAAAATGGTTGTCATTCAGCTCCTATTATAACACTCTTGAATTTTTTTTACTCCACTCAATGATTTGGAAACCAACAAAAGCAGAGGACACAAGATCGCATGTATCTCACCCAATGTGTAGTTGAAAATTCACTCCATCCATGGGTCACATCTGATAGGTCCTTGAGAGTTGTTCCAACATATACGAGTGCAAGTGTTAATGGCTGTTTAAGAAAAAGAAGGATCAGTATTGGACATGTCCATGACTATATATGCTCTGTAAACTTATAAATTTGTAGTGAGATGAGCACATTATTGGACAGAAAAACTACAACATTGAAGACATAATGTATAGCACGGTCATGAAACAAAGTCACCGGCAACAATATATTGTCGCAATGTCCGATACTATACAGCAGGAATATACTATTGGATAAAGATTTATTCAAGAATGGTCATCTAAAAGAGAAGAAAACTACCATCATTCCTAACCAGGTGGACAGTAAGTACCCGCCTAAGGGAACAGGAGTCACCGAGAGGAGGTAATTTAAGATGCTGAACGGGAGCATAGGAACAAGCCGAAGCAGCAAAATAATCTGTTTTAATGAGAGACAAAATAGAAACTATTAGTACACAACAAATTAGTTATTACAAACAAGCATCACTCTTTCAAGAAAGCTGGAGTATGAGTTTTTGTCAATGGTCCGAGTTTGATGTCTTGCTTTTAATGAAGAGGCGGAAAACTATATAGTCTTTCGGGTCTTACACTCCGGTACTAAATAGACTAGCTACAGTAACAAGTGAACAATGCATGAAGTATGCAAACCTTGAAACCAGATTTATTAATCGCTATTGCGACTGACCGAAACTGAGGGTAATCCTTCAACTTGGAGACAACATAAGATCTGCCAATCTGTAAAACAAGGCCTTAGTAAATTTATAGATCAAACAAATTTCCTGAGAAAATTATAAAAAGATCTTATGCTTCCTTCAGCTTGGAGAAAACATAAGATCTGCCAATCTGAGAAAATTATCATGACAGAATAAAGACAAAAGTATAACAAAAAATCTGGCGGTTGAACAAATAAGTACACTAAGCTGTACTTAGCGACAGCTATAAGTATCAAGACACTTACTGTGCGGCCCAACAGAAATGCAGCTCCAGCACCAATAGTGGCACCAATTGAGTCAGCGGCAAAGCCCAGTGGTAATCCAAAAAGATAACCACCACCAAGCTGAAAAGAAGGAACCAAAATGCATTAAGATAGCTTCTTACACGACAATGTTGTGAGCAAAGGTGGTAATACAAATGAATGCTCCATAAGGGGAAAACAAGTAAAATCAACAGTAGTAGCTAGGGTTTTAAACATAGAGCAGGTAAAGGTGTCAACTTTTGATAAACAAACATATAAAGAAAAACCTAAAGCAATAAAATCAAATAGGATGCTCTTGATGTGTGTAAGGCTGAAAGCAGACAGTTTGATGATAACTTAAGAATATATACAAACAAGTTACGAGATTCTTTAAGACTAGAGTTAATAGCTAATAGCCAACAGTAACAAAATACGAGGCCAGATAAGATGTATCAGCATTGTAGCTATTAGGGTTTGACAAGCCAAAATTTATGCATATTAAATTTTAGCCATGCAACCAAAGTAGATAACAAGTTTGCGAAAGCCTGATAATGCTTAATCTTACGCCTACCGTAAGTACTGAAGCTGGAACTGCCAGTACAGTCAGAGGGATGTATGCAATAGCTCTGCAAATTATCCAAAGAAATATGAGTTTCAAAATAAGAAAAAGTTAAACACCATGCTAACATTTTCTATAACCAAACATTAAAGATCAACCCACTTGTGAATTATGGGAAGAATGCATGAATTATAAAAAAGAGAGCGTTGATAAGTTTAGACTCGAAATAATCCCGCTTGCCGCAGATATAATAGCTCAAGCTTCTATACAGTGATTTACATTTATAGTCTTCTTATTTGGATGATAATTGAGTTTAGTACAGACTTCATCCTTTACCAGATCAAATCAACACTTTTAAACTAAATTACATAATCAACCAGATTGCTCACTTTTGTAGGAGTGAAACTGTGAAACGCTTATCAGCTCGTGACTTTAAAGTGTGTTCTTCCTACATAATATTTATACCTCCCACTTCCTCTCTTCCGTTTCTTTTTAAATCAAACTTAAAATCTTTGATTCATTCCAAAAATGAGAATTATGAAGTCTACGAATTGACATAACCAATTAAAGATGAAACTCTTCTTTTCAACTTCTTGGGAACAAACTATGGTATTAAAGAAATCGACACGCAGACAAGATTCAGATGCTTACAGCACTAGAGGACCCCAAGGCCCAAGATCCTTCTCAACCCAAAACAAGAAATCCTTCAACATCTGCACAAATCACAAGAAACAGGAGACAAGTAACGTATATGAAATCTCTAAGTAAAACCATAAAGCATCCAAGCTTAGTTTAATGCTATCACTTTGCAGTTAAAATCGCAAGACACGGATAGTAAACAAGACACTATAACCAAAAGGTTAATTTAGACAGGACATAACAATATACTTAGGTTGATATGAATACACAGAATCCATGAAATTATAGACTATCCCCTAATCTCCAAGTTAATTAAGTAGTAGCTAGACCATGTCGTTCGACAAATGTGAAAATCTCCTACATAAATTCTCATTTCCTTAACAGTAGAGTATAATAACCCACAAAATCTAACCCAACATGGAAAACTTCAACTCACAATTCACTCATTATCCCCAAACAAAACCTGAATTCAATTCCTCAAAATTCAACTAAACAATAAGTTCCCAAAGAAAAATCACACACACAAAAGGACAGAAACCCAGCTAGGATTCTACACATAATTTGCAATTTCATCAGCACCCAGATGCAGAAACGAGGAAAAAGAGAGAGCTCGATGAGAAAAATCTGACCTTTTCGACAGGGAGAGTGTAACACGCGAAGATAATAAGTATGAGAAGTACGAGGAGAAGGGTGAATTTTAGGGTTGAGCGCCATGTGAACGACATAAACAACCTACAAAGCCAAGGCCTGCAAATATCTTGTTCGGTGTTGTTGTTGCTGCTGTCTGATACTACTACTTGCTTCAAAGACGATCGGGCTTCTAAGTCGTCCAGGATTGCTAGATTTTGAGACCGCGTTTTCGGTTTCAGCTTATCCAACAACTACAGAGCTTGTCCGAGGAGCAACACGGTACCCAACTTAATTGAAAAGAGATTGACTTTGATAGGACGAGGAAAATCTTATTTATTACAGCTAGTTCATGAGGATATTGCTGATGTAGCCTCCGTAAAATAACGTGACGGTGAAATTTTTTACAAATAAATTAAAAGACTTAAAGTATATTTTGTGTAAAATCTGTAGCCTCCAAACAGATAAGCTTTTTCTTTTTTTTTTAATAAACTTTTATTTGAAATTAAAAAATATTTTAAACATGCAATTACAATCGGTCCAAACAACTCAGCAGGGGCCTGGTTACATTAACCAACAAATAGAAAAAAAACTCCAAATCAATATTGATCCATCGTAGTTAGGGATTAAAAAAAAACAAGAGACGCAATTAAGGAGAGATGGATACCATCTTAAGGCGAGAGCTGCACAGCACCGACTCTGATAAACTCTTCAAACTTAACTGAGGATAGGACTAAAAAACTCAAGATAGATTCAAGACGAATGAATACAGCATCGTGATACTAAGGAAGCCGAAGAAAATAGGGAATGGAGTTAGTTACACCTCCAGAAAAAACTATGTCTTCTAATTCGATTAAAATAAAGCGTCATAGCTCGGAAAGAGATAATAGTCTGATTAGTACAACAACGATTCAAGGCATTTTAACAACTATAAGATAAAGTCCAACAACTTTCTTGCAAAAAGGGCATGTAAAATGGGTTGCACAAAAGGGAAGATTAATAACAAGAATTTATATTTTTATGAATTGATATATTAAAAAGAGCGAAGAATCGTGAAAATTAATCGACGAAATGATTCGAAGAGAAAAATAGAGGAGCTATCAACTGGGAGTGAAGATAGAAGCTAGACATTTGAGAGGAGGATTGTTCACGTATGATTTCCATAATATGCCTTTAACGCTTTTCAAACAAGCATTATTTTTATGATACATCGTCTTAGGGATTAGCAGACCTGCATTTTTAAGGAAACTAGAAAATAAGCGATTAATTAAGCAAGTCTAAAATAATCAGTGTTAGCTCTTTCTAGATTAATGATAGCATTAAGAAATTGAAGAGCTTGATGCTTAAAGTACTCAGTTTTCATCTTACATTTAAGGGTCCATTTGGAGAGCCAATCGGCCGCTTTGTTTTGGACCATATTAATGTGATTTATTTTCATTAAAGGTGTAATTAAGCGTCTGCAAGAATTAAAAGTATATTCAAGCGACTTAGGATATTTTCGAGTATATAGGAAATTGACTATTAGCTCAGATTCAGTTTCTATATAGACATTTAAAAAACCTTTGAGCTTACAGAGATGAAGCCCTTCAAGCAAGATATGACATCTGTCATTAAGAGAGATAGCTTCCCAAAAATGTTAGCACATCAGTTGATGAGATCGCCATTACAATCTCTGGTAATCATATCGACACTAGCATCGCAATTAGCTTGAGATTAACCGACAGTATTTAGTTTAAACCTATTATGAAGAGAAGAGACCCATGATAGATAAATAGATAGGCTTCCTAGTATATTTGAGGTGATTATAACAGCCTAATTCAGAAGCAACTTGCAAATGAGGAGATAAAATCTTAGCAGATATGGATTAGCCTGATCGAGACCATTAAGAATATATTTGATATAGTTTATATCAGTTGTTGAGTAAGTGAGAAAGCCTTCAATCTTAGCTTTGTTCTTAAAATGCCAAATCACCCAGCAGATGATAGGAGGGAGAATATAACATATATGAACCTTTTTTATAGAATCCCAAAACCAAGATCTCAACATGTGAGTATCATTCATAAATCTGCCAATGTTGATTTTGAAAAAAGTAGAAAAGTAACACCAAGTTCTCCAAGAGAAAGAGCACTCAATAAACAGATGATTAGTAGACTCAATACTTCACATAATTGATACTTAGAAGCCAAAGTGAAATGTACGGATTTCATAACAGTATCAATAGGGAGCCACTTGTATAAATTTATTTATGTAAGATTAGAGCATTTTCGGGGAGTAATATTGCTCCAAACTTTACGAAAAATACTAGATTTGTTGTAATTAACCCTTAGAAGGTTCCAAGTATATTTGGAATTAAAATTTCAATCTTTAGAAGGAGACCAGTAGATATTGTCATCCACATTATCTTTGATAGAAATCTTGGCAATTCTAGACATATCATTGGCAGTAAGAAAGCTTATTAGCTTAGCATTGATCCAACAATTCTGGTACCAATAATGGGAGACATGATCCTGAAAATAACTAATGTTATTAGTAAAATCATTTAACTTGAGAAGACGATAGTTTCTAATGAAGATGTCAATCCAAAAGTCGATATCACCTTTCCCCATAAGCCATCTAGCCTTTGGCTTAGCCACATTCTTAATAATAAATAATCTTTTTCAGATCTTGGTACAGTTATTAGTATTGCAGTTAGCTTGAAAGGGGTGATTCGCCTTGAAATAAGTGTTATGAATATACTTAGAACAAAGAGACTTATTTTGTCTGAATTTAAACCAAAACCAACAAGAAAAAGTATCATGTATGTCTTTAAGATTTCTAATGTTCAAACCTCCCTCAATATAAGGCTTACAAACCTTATTCCAGTTAGACCAGTACATTATGTTAGCTCATGAGTAGTTCCTTATAGAATTTTATTGAATAACTTCTTTATTATATCAATGATGCATTATGGAAGAGAGCAAGAATGGATCCAGTAAATTAGGATTCCCATTAAAGTATCATTAATCAGAGTAAGTCTTCATCTATAACTAAGCTTTTTCCCTTCCCATTCTGAAATTTTGGTCTTGCTTTTGTTAATGATACAGTCATAGTTTTTAGTTTTATTGTTGTAATGGAGAATGGTGGAAAAATAGGTAGTAGGAAGACAACCATTGTTAAAACCAACTGAGACCGAGATACAATTAACTCTTGAGGAAGGAAATTTGTTAGAAGTTATTATTTTCGTCTTCTCTTTGTTAATAAGCTCGCCAGAAACTTCGTGGTAAACATGCAGAAAGTTACTAAGTATAGAAATAAATTAATTCAAGCCATTAGTAAAAAATGGTATGTCATCACCAAAAGCTAAAATAGGAATTAATATAGAACTTCTAGTTTTATACTGCATTATTTTGCTATCAGTAAATAAAATGTGCATGCCTTTAATAAGCACTTCCTCAACAATAATTAAAAGGCTAGGAGACAAAGGGTCTCCTTACCTAAGCCCCCTATTAGTTTTGAAATGGCCAACTGCTTGGTAATTAATTAGAATAGAATAATGCACATCTCTAATGATTTTATTGATTAGATTAACAAAAAGTAGAGTTAAACCCAAATTTTATCATGACTTTACTAAGGAAGTTGTGGGATATTTTTTCAAACGCCTTAGCCATGTCAAGTTTGATCAGAATATTCTCAGCTTTGATTTTCTTGTTTATATCAAATATCAACTCATTAGCTAAGAGAATGTTTTCATGTATAGATCTATCTTTAACAAATGCACCTTGAGTATCAGAAATAATTTTAGGAATGATAGTTTCTACTCTATTATTTATGAGCTTATAAATAATCTTGTTTACCAAGGTACACTTGCTAATAAGCCTATAATCATTCCATTTTGTAGTATTGATTGACTTGGGAATAAGGAAATACCCAGTGGCAAGGGTACCTTGAGGAAGGCTATGACATTTGAAGAAGGATACAATGGCAGAGATCAAATCTTGCTTTATGATGTGCCAACATGTAATGTAAAAATAGTTATTAAAGACATCCATACATGTTGCACTAGTATGATTCATAGATTTGATAACCTTGTAAATTTCATCTTCATTAGGCATCTTTAAGAGGTTAACATTGTCTTGATCATCAATCAATTTATGAATGGAAGAAAAAATAAGACTATTAAGCATGTCAAGTTCAGATTCATAATTTGAATATGAGTTATTAGATAAGATTTCCTTATAGTAATTTTCAGCAGACTTATTAATTAGAGACTCATCAATTAACCAAGTTGAATCATCTTTGATGCTTAGGATTTTACTTTTTCTTGACGAAGTTATGGTATAGCTTTGTATTTCGATCCCCATCCTAAATCCAAATTGTATAAGTTTTTGGCTGCCAGTAAGACTCTTCTTGAGCAAGTGCAAGAAGAATAACTGCATTAGCCTTAGATAGCTTATTAATGTTCTATGTCTTACTAGTGTGAATGAGAATAAATTCCATGCTATTGACCTGATTCTCAGCTGCTGCAACATTAATAAAATATTTCCAAAATTTTCAAAATTTCACCTCTTAAGTTCACAATTGAGTCTATTGAGCTTATTCCAAAATATATGTGTAGGAGTAACCTGCATTTGAATATTCCAGCTAGCCTCAACTATAGATAGGAAATCTGTGTTTAATGTCCACATATTTAAGAATTTAAAACACGATTTAGATTGAATTTTGTTGCTAGATATAAATACACAAAGAGGTGTATGATCATAATAGGTCATTGTTAAGTGTTTATCTTGGGTATAAGAGAAGTAATTAGCCCATAAGGAGTTAAACAGAGCACGATTAAGCCTTTTACACTTATATTTATTAGTCCAAGTGAACCTAAAACCATGGTATCATTCATCCTCCAATAGACAGTAGTTAATAATACCAATAAAGTCATATGCACTATTATGGCAGTAATTAGAACAACCTATTTGTTCATCAATAGAGATAACAGAGTTAAAATCACCAATAATGAACCATTTATTAACATTAGAGGAGAGTTTTGAGCGAGATACCAAATATCTTTTATGTTAGTCCTTTGGCATTTGGCATAAACAAAGGTCAGGTGAAAGACTTTAGTAAGAAGCTTATAGTTAACTTCACAATGCAGCAACTGCTGGTGGTCTAAGGTGAAGTTAATGCTGAATGAATCCTGCCAAAACATCCATATCTTATTAGAAAAATTAGATACAAAATTCCTAAAACTTAGCTTATTATAAATATAAGATAAAATAGTCATAAGAAATTAAAGGCTCGTGAATTAAAATGATGCTAATATTCTCTTTCTTGTTAATATTCTCGAGTCTTCTCATTGAAGATTTTTTCCCTATTCGCGAATTTTCCAGCTGAAAAATCTAATCATGATTTTGAGAAGTCTTTTAAGACTCGCTGGTCCCAAAAAGGGACTTGTATATGTCTAGCCTCTGTTGATTCAAATCTAAACCTTTCTTGCAGTGAATTTCAACATGACCGATGTGGTAACAAAGATCGTAGAATAGTGGAACATTCTTGTAGCTAACGCGTATCCATCAGCCATTATTTGCTCTGAATCCAACCCATATATCATGTTGTAGTTTTTTGCTAATATCAACTTCAACCCATGCACAGAAAGCATTGAATAAGGCCCAATTCTTATGAGGTACCGAGCATTTGAGAGGCTGGCATATTGAAGCATCTATCGAGTTAATTATCTCTACATCATACAAGTATTCCGGTATATTTTCCAGTCTTATCCAAATGGGAACAATTGGGTTTTCAAACTTGGGGTTGAATGTAGGAGACCATTTAAACAGTCTCATAGCTATTTCTCCAAAACGACTATACATTAAGAGACCATAGCATGCACATGTCTGATTTGATTGTGAATTCAATCAGAATATTTTTAGAATCCCAACTGTTGATATCATACTCTCCTACAAATTTATTTGTTTATAAAAATTGACAAATTATCGTTCTCTTGGGTAGACCTTGAGAGAATTTACCAACCACCGTGAATTTACTAGATTGCATTAGTTTTTTTACACTTTGATTGAATTGCATGGATATATGATCGTTGTGAGCTTGAATCTTTATTGGTTTTGTATCATTTTGAGAGGTGCAAGGTTTAATAACATCAATGTAAGATCTTTTATTCATGATCTGACTCGTGACATTCATTGAATTTGGATTCTCACTTACATCTTTAGCAAGATTAATTACAGGGAATGCAATGTTATAAAATGTCATGAAAAACCCGAAACCCAAAACAAATCAAAGATGACGGGAAGAACATCACAGAATGAAATATTGGAGGAATTATGGAGAAAATATTGGAGCAATCTCAAGACAAACAAGCTTAGAAGGCTTTAATCGGAGAATGAAAACCACCAGATTAGCAATCGAAGAAAATAACACTAAAAAATTAAAAATATATTTTGCCTTTTTATAGATCAAAAAAACTTATTTTGAAAGAGAAAATAAAATTTCATCGTCTTTCCTATAAAAAAAATAATGTGAAAATCTCGAAATTTATAAAATAGAAATTCAAGACTTCATGCAGGTTTTATTTTCGGTGTATATATTCATATTATATAAGTTTTAAATTGTTATATCTGAATCTTATAATTAATAAATTATTTTTTATTTTAAAACTATTTTTAATAAAAAAAGTGTTACTTTTCAAAATATAAAATTACATTAAAGTAATTTTAATTAGGGATATATGGCTCACATCCTTTGGGATTCCAGCCCAACAAAAATTTATACAACTTCAAATCCTCCTCTGCAGCTTTAAATTGTTATATCCGATTCTTATTATTTGTAAATAATTTTCTTTTTCAAATTTATTAAAAACAATTAGACAAAAAGTTATATTTAAAAAAAAACTATCTAAAAATTCAAAAAAAAAACAACTCGACCAAATCTCGAATTTCTATTTAAATAAAAGATAAATAAATGTTTATTAATAATGCATTTGGTTTTTTTATTCGCTTTTACTATCCTATTTGTTTAAAATGTCTCATTTTTATTTTTGAATTTTTTTATAATAAAAAAACATATTTTAGTTGAAATTTAATGATTTAAACTAGTTTTAGGTTATAAATGGTAGTTTGTTAAGAATGTATATTGAATTTTTACACTTATTTTGTTAAATTTGGTATCCAATAAAATGTTTACCATTGTTTGTTGATTCATATTAAGGTAGTTTGGGTTTTAGGTTTTTTACAATGTTCGAAACTTCGTCGATTATAATAGCTTTTTTAGGTTTGGTTGTTTATGTTTGGGTGTTCACGTTTGTTTATTAGTACCTGATGCTAAAAACTAACAAAATACCCTTTATAATTTTAGCATTATCATATAAGGCAGGTGAATTTGGTGAGCTAGGGAGTTGTACGGGTATATCGAACGAAAAGATCAGAAAGGGTTTACCGAAGAAATAGACATCGTGTTCATATTATGTTCACAATGGACTTCGCACACCCAATTGCATCGTGTTCACAATGTTCACAAGAGCCATATATATAGTCGGAGGAAATCTATAGGTTGAGGCAAAGGCGGAGAAATAGGGGGAGGCAGAGTCAAAGCCAGAGTCCGAAAGGGAGACAAAGAAAAATTCGGAAGGAAAGAAGAGGAAGAGAAAGAAATTTTGTTAGCAGCAAAATCATTTTGAAGAAAACTCTCTCATATACTAAGATATGGCAAAGATACCGTTAACCGCACAATGTACAACCTATATCACGGGATGGTAAGTATTTAATATATTGTAAATCATTATATGATATATGTATTTCAATAAAACTAAATACACTTATGTTATTGGTTTGTAAGAGAGATCTGGCGGTACACAATTTTGTTTCCATAACAACGATGATGCGCTGCGTAAATAGGACTTGAGAGGCCAACAATCTGTCTTGAGAGTCATCGATAACATGGTGTTTGGACCATTATAGATTGGTGTCCGAATATGCCTCTTACAGGAGCTTTGATCGAGAGAGATGGCACACCGAGATCAGCAATTTCTATTTCTCATTCGGAGAAATTACGGTGATATCAGACGATGTCACCTGCATTACATATCTTCATATTTGAGGATGATTCGTCCACCTAGCCAAAATTAATGATATAGATGTTACAGCTATCATAATGTCACTTTTTCTTGTGTTGAAAATAATAGTAATGAAAGTCGGGCTAGATAAACGCCATTATAAAAGGCTTAGGATAACGTAAATGAATGAGATATTTAGTACCAATATTACTGAGATGAGTCCATGTCTAAGTTAGATATAATGAGGTGCGCTCGAACATATTCTATATTTATTTTCTGTTGTTATGTTCACTGACAATACCATGATGCATATGAATGTTGACCGATTATATATCATGTGAGACTTAGACACATTAGGTGAGTACGTGTTGGAGATGTACATTTTGGCCAAACTATATAATATATTATGTTTGAGATACCAACATGTGATATAAAAGATAAACGGTTTATCATGTTGTTTGAGTGTTATGCTGACGACTATTTCCCTAATTTTCAACTATCATGTTCGCATGGGTATCACTTATTCATGTCGCATTTACATTTTTAGTAGAAAAAATTAGGTACAAAATCTTCAGTCTAAGTGGCTTGCATTGGATGGTTTAAAAGTTAGTGAGGTATGTATCATTAAAGTTTGATTATTTACAACAAATATTTTTTCAACAACACGAGAGTATTTATTCGGTTAAAGGGTTTGAGCGGGTGGCATTGTTCAATTATAATGTCACATAGAGTGACAAAGTAGAATCGTATCAACTTACACATGTACTTCGTCTATAGACCACATCCAACGTGTACTGCTAAACCCCTTATGTCCCTTAAAGTGAAAGACTTCAAGGTGAACCAAAATGCATAGTGGCCGAACTCCATTTGGCGAGCTTAGTAGGATGACCTTCTAAAAGATGAAAAGTCAGGTTCGACAATGGTACCATGATTTGATATTTATACTATGGTTGAAGAGTATGATATGTACACTTGGTATGCTATTTGGCATACTGTGTACCACATTGCTAATGATGACTTATTTCTCTAAAGACGTTGCACCCGATAATCAAGGAAAACTTGCATGTTGTACCTATAAAATAGTTGATAAATATATGCGATGATATCCATATATGACTTTCAAATTGTTGAAAAAAATAATAGGGAAACATTGAGATTATATCATCTGTATTTATTTGAATATGATATTTTTGGATGTAATATATTTTGGATAATTATTTTTATGGATGTTATATGATTAGGATAATTATGTTTGTGGATGCTTTATTTTTGGAATTTATGTTATATATATATTATGTATATTGGACGATAAATATATAATGTATCAAAATTTCGATGTATTTGACTTTGATGTATTTGAGATGTTTCAGGTTGGCTTCACCTTCTTTGAATTATTGTTTTCTTAGAAAAATAATTGATGTTGACATTTTTGGTTGACATCAATTAATTCAAATTGGAAAACCATGTCAAGAAATACACTTAATGTCAATAAATATTGTCTATATTATGTACTTGAGTTTTATTCAATAAAAATAACTAATATCAACAAGACTGGACACTTGGAATGACGTGATTGGGTCGTCCACCGTTGACCGAATGAATGAGAGGTTATATAAAATTATAGGGATTTTTAAAAACCAAGAGAAGGGGGTCGACACGCCCTAGACTCGTAGATTATATAATATAGAGAGAAGTTTGTTCATGCATACACTAACGAGATCATACATTTTGATAACAAGACGTCTACTAGGGCTAAAAACCCGCATGTTACTTTGAAGGCATATATCGAGGCGAACTAATTGAATCTCAAATGATTTTAGGAGAATTTTTATGTTTTGGTCGCGATGCAATATTCAATCATCCAAAAATCTATGGAATTAAACAAGTGTCGTTTTATTCATAAATTCCAAGAGTTTAAACCATTCAAATTACTACGGGCATACATATCACCAATTATTTTGAGAATATTATACGATAATTATGTTGAATAGCTTAAGAAGACCGCATGTGAGAAATCCACATATGATTGTATCATTCGAATGACACACGGGTTACCAAGCACCCACAAACTAGAGCCCATCCGAAAAGCAGATGGGTATGCTTGTACCCGAATTATAGACGAAGATTTTAGAAGACAAGATGTGGCCTCTTGAGTAAACCAACTGGGAAAGATTAGTTCAAAGCAAACTTTAAAAATTTAAATGCACAAGCAGGAGAGTATGATGCATATGAACAAATCTATTGTCTTAAAACATTTACATGGATTTTGGATACTTCTCATTTTCTTATTTGTAAACCCTTGGAAATGGTGAAAACATGCGATTGTAATCCTGGTTTCAGCCATGGTCGTGGTTGCGCGATAAGGACAATAAAATTTATCTTTATTATTCTATGAAAAGGGATCCTTCTATGCATGTATACGGTGAAGAAGAGTGATTAGAATCCCAAATAGATTGTGCAGAAACTCCAAAGATGGGAATACCTATCCCTAGTTTTAAAACATTGTTCAGTACTTTTGGTAGTACCGCTAGAACGATTGGACAAGTCCGTACTATTTTCGGTGTAAAACCTTCGACAATGAAACAAACACGAGTTACATCTAAAGGTGAAATAATTTATGATGACGATGAATAACATTAAAGTAAAAATGTTTATTATCCTTAAATCAACCTCAACGATGTTACCTAATATTGGTAAAACAATACCTCACATATCATACACGAGGTATGTATAGGATATACAATACCATAATTTATATGTCCTTTTGTAAATAAAATTACCAAGGTTAAACCAAACGGAAATTGTGGGTTAAAAGTAATTGCATATGTTTTTTGGCGTCGAAAGTGGATTTTGGCATGCGGTAATCCCACCCTAACTACAACTCAATTATCCATAATAATTGGTCTAGTCCGGTTGCAAGGACACCTATATCTATTGTCACGGTCAACTGATTCACCTCTAAAACTTCATAACTTTCTTGAACAAGAGAAGATTTAGAAATATCTATTATAAAGTAGCCAAAGCACGGGACAACCTTACCCAAGCACAACTTGTTTTAGATATCAACCCTAATGTTCATACTTTTATAGAAGCAGAGATTGATGTCTCTAAAGAATTCATCTTCTTTAGCTTAAACAAAAATCTCGATAAAGTTAGCTTAAACTAGGATATTATAACACAAAGTTCTTCCACAATAGCATTAAAAAATGTTTTATTATGAATAAAATTATCACAATTAATGGCCATATTGGACGTCTTTGTTCTAACCCTAAAGAAGTGGTTTATACATTTTTTCAATCATTTTCTCAACCTCTTAGGAAAAAAAAGAACCCCTCACCTTATCCTGGCCTACATAAAATCTGTGAACTTATCCATTGCAAACTAAGTGAAACTAATACGTCTAATATGATTTGCCTAATCATTGATAGTGAAATAAAATTTGACATGTATAGTATTGACAGCAACAAAGCCCCTGGTCCATATGAATACAATGCATGATTCTTTAAATCCTCATGGGAAACCATCACCCAAATTTCACTAAAGCAGTTTACCATTTCTCTCACTTTAACAGAGTGGATCCTAACTGGAACAAAACTCTTATAGCCTTTCATTTCAAATAAGCCAACCTCCCCTCCAATTTCAAGCTCATCGCATGTTGTAATGTCATATACGAAGTTATTTTTAAAAATCATCATGCATGACGTCTCCTCTTAGATATCTTATATGTTATAGAATTCCAAAATCGCATGATTAGTTATTTAATGAATATTAATGATAATTCTTTTGGGTCCTTTAAATGAAAAAAAACTCTGATAAGGGGATCATATCTCCCATTTCTCGTTGTCATACTCATGCTAGTACTTGGTGTGGATTATTTCTAGCCCATGATCCGACCCGGAAGTCCCATGAATCATTAAATGAGTATAAATACCCCAACCACTTTCATTAATGAGGGTAATCAACATTTACCGCTAGCACACACCTCAATTATCTCTCTCCATTCTATACTAAATATTAAATACCCAAAAACTCTTTCCCAAACTACCCTTTAATCATAAATAATCCACACCAAGTTGGCGACCATAGTGGGAGACGACGGTGCCTGAATCAAAAAATCAAAACCAGTAATAACAACCAGTTCAGATGGATCCGAATACACAAACTACACCATTTTTAGAGGTGGAAGCAGCAAAAGAGAATAATGAGTACACTATTGAAGAGTGATATCAATTAAGGGTTGAAATTGAGACTTTGAGGGCAGTAAAACAAGCAGAGAAAGGAGTTAAAAATAATTTCGTACGTCGACGCTTCACCATACTGATAATCCTGGTGAGAATGAGTAGTCTTTGAAGACTAATCTCAATTTTAAGAAAATGCATCGATCCAAGCGTGTGGAGATTTCCACTTCGGAATCTTCCAGCAGCTCCTCTAATGATGCAGAGCTTGAAGAGTCGGTTTCATCCAGAAGTGATGAAGGACAGTCAAAAAAGAAAATAAAGCTTACCAAAAAGCATTCAAGAAAGAGGGATAGGCATGGCAGGCTCAAAAAGTATCAGGGAAAATAAAGGGTTCAGCTGATCAACATATTGACCGTTTGTTGATTGATCCTTTTACTTTCCAATCCGAACCATGTATTTTTACTACTCCGAACAAAGATACTGTGTTTAGTCGTAGCAAAAAATAGAGACAATCACCGTTATCCGCAAAAATACTCTTCGGGCACCTTTCTAAAAGGTTTGACAATTCCAAAATGAAAAAATACGATGGGAGTAAAGATTCAGACAACCATCTTGAACAATTCAAGAACTTTATGATGAACTTTGACGATGACGATAAATGGTTGTGTAACGCTTTCTCTCAGATCTTCAAGGGGAGTGCCCTCAAATGGTATAATAGTCTCCCTTAGGGATCTATATTTTTTTTACATATTATGGGTTGCTTTTTGGAGGTAATTTGTTGGAAGTAAGGAGCTTAAAGGTAATGGATATACGATCATCCATTGTGCCCAAGAGCCAAATGAGTCTTTGAAAGAGTACATCAACAGATTTGTACATACAAAGAATGGGTTAGCAGTTGCTTTGAACAAGTGGCAATTTCCTCTCTTAGACAGGGATTGAATCCAAGTAACTTGGTTGATTCTATGACCCGAAAAAAATCTATGACCTTTGGAGGTTGTTGAATCAAGTCGGGAAACAAATGAATGATGAAAAAACGAAGAAGTCTCGAATAACTCGCTTGATCAAATCCACAACTTCAACACCAACATCACAAACAACTAATCAGTCCGGTTACAAGTCGATGGAAACTGGACAGAAGTCTCACTGGCCCAGGCAGAATCAGTCCAATCAGAACCAAAACCAGCAAGTGAGAAATAAAATAGGACATTGGGTTCAACCGAAATTGTTTGTTGAGTTGGGAGAAAGTATGGCTACAATATATGACAAAACTAAAGATAAAGTGCACTTTAGAAAGCCAGCTGCATTATACTCTCCCAGAGAAAACTGGAGTACCCGTTTATGTAAATATCATAATGACATTGGGCATGATACCCATGACTGCATAACTTTGAAACAGGAGGTGCAAAACCTCATTGAAAGGGGTAAATTAGGGGCATATGTTAAGAAACAAGGGAGGAGCAGACTAGACAATACCTCATCGAGCGTTAATACTCCCCAAACTACAGCTTCGGTTCTTCTTGGAATGTTTAGAAATGAGGACACAATGGTGATTATTGAAAGATTTGATGTGGGTTCTAAGTACTTGGATCCTGATCCAGCTCAGAATCGGGTAGAGGTGATAACGGACAAGACCGCTACCGTTTCCAATCTGGTTAAATATTTTGAGTCTTTAACAGTATTCAGGGGAGACACTGTGACTGCACCTTCCTGATCTTTAAGGAAGAGACACATCAATAGTTTAACTACCCATTTGGATGGAAGGATGTCAGCATATTTGTACCAAACTCCAGCTCCTTTTATAGTTTTTTATGAGGATGACCTAAGAGACATTGCAGGGCCTCAAGAAGATGTCGTGGTGATAGGGGCATCTATAGGAGGAAATGATATACGTCAGATCATGATTGACACAGGCAGTTCAGCGAATATATTGTTTTTAAGTTCCTATAAACAGATGAGATAGGTTATTCAACATTTGAACAGACCAATTGTGGGCTTCACAGAGAGTTTGACAGATGTGATTGGAGAATTCGAAGAAGAATTATTACTGGGCAAAGGGCATTCAAGAAAATGGTAAGGGTATTGTTTGTGGTAGTGGATTGCCCAACATCTTATGATGCGATATTTGGGAGATCTTGGCTCTCCATGATGCATGTTGTGGCCTCTACTGTCCATCAGTGCTTGAAATATACTGTGTAAGGACAAGTGGGCGCCGTTCGAAGCAGCCAGAAGGTAGCTAGGGAATGCTATGCAACAACCCTTGCCTTGAAATATTTGGAGGCAGTTAAGGTTAACAAATATTAGCAGCTATTGTAGCCTTCCACCGATGAGGATAAAATTGATGATCCAAGGGAGGCTCCTAGTGTCATAATACCTATAGAGAAAGTTAAAATTCATTAAGTTAAAATTCATTCCCTGGTTGAGGGCAAAAGTGTTAAAATTGGTACCAAGTTAGCACCAAGGTTGAAACAAAGGTTACTATCTTTCTTATCAGATAATCTACATGTATTTGCATGGTGCAATGATGATTTCACTGGAGTGCCTGCTGATGTGATTTATCATAAACTATCGGTCCGAGCTGATGTTGGACCGGTTGTACAAAGAAGAGGGTCTTTCTCTAAAGAAAAAGTAGATATAATTGTTTAAAAAGTTGATCGTTTGACCAAAATGGACCATATCAAAGAATCTCAGTACCCATTATGGACTGCCAATCCTATTTTAGTCAAGAAAAAGAAGGGAAAATGACGCATGTGTATTGACTTTACTGATCTTAATAAGGCATGTCCCAAAGATCCTTATCTCGTTCCTCGAATAGATTAGCTAGTGGATTCTGCCTCTGGGAATAAGCTATTGTCTTTCATGGATGCATTTTTAGGGTACAACCAGATGCAAATAGATTCGGAGGATTAGGATCATACCACTTTTATTACAGATAAAGGTCTTCATTGTTATAAAGTGATTCCATTTTGGATTGAAAAATGCTGAGGCTACCTATCAAAGGTTAGTGAATAAAGCTTTTAATGGTCAGATTGGCAGAAATATGAAAGTTTATATAGATGACGTGATGGTAAAGAGCCTTGAAGAAGATGCTCATATATCTGATCTTCAAGAGACGTTTTCTAACTTGGAGGATATCAATTTAAAATTAAACCCTGAGAAATGTATTTTTGGGGTTTGGTCTGGAAATTTCTTGGGTTATGTTATATTTGAAAAATAAATTCAACTTGATCCTAATCAACTCAATGCTCTATTGGCTATGGACCCTCCTCGGAGCACTAAAGAACTCCAAAGGTTATCCGGGCTGTTGGCTGCGTTGAACAGGTTTATTCAAAGATCATCAGACAAGTGTGCTCTAATTTTTCAGGTATTAAGGAATGCTAAATACTTGAATTGGTCCCCTCAGTGTGATCAAGAATTTATTGAAATCAAGAAGCATTTGTCTTCACCCAAGAATCTCTTTAAACCTTTTCAAGGGGAGAAACTTTATTTATACTTAGTTGTGCTTGAGTATGCAGTAAGTGTTGTGCTAGTAAGAGAAGTGAATAATTACCCCTGTCCAGTTTATTATATTAGAAAAATTCTGCTGGATGTTGAAAGAAGATATTTGAAGTTAGAAAAGTTGGCTTTGGCATTGGTAATCACAACGAGAAAAATGAGACCCTACTTCCAAGCTTCTCCTATTGTTGTCCGAACGTATTTTCCTGTGAAGATTGTTCTCCAAAAGGCTAATATATCAAGTAGAATGACTAAGTGGTCAGTTGAGCTGGGTGATTATGATATTGATTTTTCCCTCCGAACGACAGTTAAGGCACAATTAGTGGTTGATTTCATTGTAGAGTTTTATGCTGATAGACCCCTCGGGAAAATGCAAGAGAACCTAAAAAACGGGTAGTCCGGATTGATGGCGGGTCTAGTACCATGGGTTGTGGGAATGTAATTTGTTTAACTTCTCCCTATGGTGATACTATGTACCAGGCTATATGTTTTGGTTACAAGGCCTCCAAAAATGAATCCAAATATGAAGCAGCTATAGCTAGTCTCAAGCTAGCCCTTATATATGGGGCGAAAAGAGTCCGATTAATGAATGACTCCCAACTACTTGTTCACCGTGTTGAGGGGAAACCTGAGCAAAGAAGGAATAATTGATGACATATTTTCTCATATTGAGAGAATTTACTACAAGTTTCAAAAGTATCCCGTATTAACATATCCCTAGATCGGAGAATACTATGGCAGACTCTTTAGCAACCATAGCTTATTCTGAATCCTACCCATGGATCATGATGTAAGAGTGTCCGTCGATAGATTCAATCTAAGAAAATGTGAAAGAGAATGAAGAGAATATGAGAATATTCGTTATTCAACCCAAAGACTTGAGATATGATGTTTTTCAGTTTATATCCGATGGGAGTTTACCTCCGGATAAATCCCTGGCTAAGAAGATTAAATATAAAGCCCGTGGTTTCCTGGTGATAAATGAAGTTCTCTATAAAAAAAATCCTTTAGAACAGCCATCTTACGTTTCTTAGGATTTGAAGAAGCCTAAAATGTTTTATCTGAACTGCACGATGGAGAAAGCTCTGCACATTGTAGCTATAAGGCCTTAACCAGAAGAGTCTTATTAACAGGGTACTATTGGCCAACGATAATGTCAGATGCCAAAGATATGGTCAAGAGGTGTGATCCTTGCCATAAATATGGAAATAAATCCATATGTCATAAGTTCCTATGAATTCCATATATGAACCAATACCTTCTGATAGGTGGGGGTTGGATTTGGTTGGGCCTCTTCCCATGGCATCCGGTGGATATCAAACGATAATAGTGGCAATTGATTATTTCTCTAAATGGATAAAAGCACCGCCTTTAGTTGGAACCTTTTCTAAGGCAGTTATAAAGTTCATTCTATCCAACATATGTTGCAGATTTGGAGTTCCCCGAAAGATCTCTACAAATAATGGGCCACAATTTGATAATAAAGGCATGGAAATGTATTGCACCGCTAGAGAAATTCAACACTGTTTTTCTTAACCGTTCCACCCTCAAGCTAAGGGACAAGTTGAAGTTGCTAATGGAACGATCCTGTATGGGCTAAAAACTAATCTGGAAGGAGCTGCAGAGAAATGGCCAAGCTATCTGTAAGAAGTACTGTGGGCTTACCGAACTACTCCTCGGATTGCTACACAAGAATCGCCTTTTGCTCTCGTTTATGGGATAGATGAAATCAAACCCATAGAATATACTTTACTATCTTTCCGAATCCAAAGCTATTCCAAATAGACCAATGATATAGTAGTTAGGAACTAATTGGACTTGATTGAAGAAAGGAGAGTCAAAGCGCATTTGCGAACAACACACTATCATGGTTTAATGAGGAGCAGATTTGCATCTACAGTTTTAGAAAAAATATTTTCAGTTGGGAGACAAAGTCTTGAGGAAAGTCTTTTTGCACACTAAAGAAAAACAGTTTGGAAAGTTGGCTGCAAACTGGGAAGGCCCTTATGTGGTATGTGAAAAAGTCAAACCATGGACATATAGATTTCAAGACAAAGAGAGCATAATATTAAAGCACCCATGAAACATTGAACATATCAATTTATATTTAGAATAAACTCTCTTTTAAATATTTACCTTTCTTATACTTCAATATAAATATTAGGGGGCGTACTTTTTCCTACCCTGGTGGCGTGGGGAGGTTTTAACGAGGTGTCCGGGTTTTTCAATAATATCTTATGCCTTCTTCAAAAGTCTGGTGTAAAATTTATGATCATATTATAAGGTGATCAGATAAATTAAATATTCATTAAACACCATGGCTGTCAAATAAAGTATCTTTGAGTAGATCGGATGTCTTAAAGACTTGATCATATTTATTAAACACTTGTAATTTGAGTCGTTCAACGCATATTTAACAAATCGGAAATATTGAAAAGCTATTTAAAAAATTGATTGAAAGAAGGCAGTGGACTTCATACAAAAATGATGCAATATTAATACTTGATCGGAACACATCCGATCCACAACACAGCAAAATGCCTTGACCATTCAAGGACTTTGATATTTAAGACACGAATTAAACAACAACACAACAAAATGCCTTGGTCGTCCAAGGACTTTAGTTTTAAAAAAAAACATCCAACGTAACATTATAACCTTAGGGCTTGTTCCCTTAGGTTTTTTTTATCACCATCATCTTTCATAGGACTCTTGAGCTCTCTTCGGTGATGAAAAAACCGAAGGGAACAAGCCCTAAGGTTGTAATGTTATGTTGTATGTTTTTGTTAAAATTAAAGTCATTGGACGGCAAAAGCATTTTGTTGTGTTGTTTTTTAATTCCTATCTTAAAATTCAAAGTACTTGAATGGTCAATGCATTTTGTTGTGTTATGGATTGGATGTGTTCCGATCAAGTATTAATATTGCATCTTTCTTGTATGAACACCACTCCTTGTTTCAATCAATGTTTTAAATATCTTTTCAATATTTCTGATTTGTTAAATATGCGTTGAACGACTCCAATTACAAGTGTTTAATAAATATGATCAAGTCTTTAAGACATCCGATCTACTCAAAGATACTTTATTTAAGAGCCATGGTGTTTAATGAATATTTAATTTATCCGATCACCTTATACTATGATCATAAATTTTGCACTAGACTTTTGAAGAAGGCATAAGATATTATTGAAAAACCCGGACACCTCGTTAAAACCTCCCCGCGCCACCAGGGTAGGAAAAAATATGCCCCCCTAATATTTACATTGAAGTATAAGAAAGGTAAATATTTAAAAGAGAGTTTATTCTAAATATAAATTGAGATGTTCAATGTTTCATGGGTGCTTTAATATTCTGCTCTCTTTGTCTTGAAATCTATATGTCCATGGTTTGACTTTTTCACATACCACATAAGGGTCTTCCAAGTTCGCAGCCAGTTTTCCAAACTGTTTTTCTTTAGTGTGCAAAAAGACTTTCCTCAAGACTTTGTCTCCGAACTGAAAATATTTTTTTCTAAAACTGTAGATGCAAATGTGCTCCTCATTAAACCCTTATAGTGTGTTGTTCGCAAATGCGTTTTGACTCTCCTTTCTTCAATCAAGTCCAATTGGTTCCTAACTACTATATCATTGGTCTATTTGGAATAGCTTTGGATTCGGAAAGATAGTAAAGTATATTCTATGGGTTTGATTTCATCTATCCCATAAACGAGAGCAAAAGGCGATTCTTGTGTAGCAATCCGAGGAGTAGTTCGGTAAGCCCATAGTACTTCTTACAGATAGCTTGGCCATTTCTCTGCAGATCCTTCCAGATTAGTTTTTAGCCCAGACAAGATTGTTTCATTAGCAACTTCAACTTGTCCATTAGCTTGAGGGTGGAACGGAGAAGAAAAACAGTGTTAAATTCCTCTAGAGGTGCAATACGTTTCCATGTCTTTATTATCAAATTGTGGCCCATTATTTGTAGTGATCTTTCAGGGAACTCCAAATCTGCACCATATGTTGGATATAATGAACTTTATAACTGCCTTAGAAGAGGTTCCAACTAAAGGCGATTCTTTTATCCATTTAGAGAAATAATCAATTGCCACTATTATCGTTCGATATCCACCGGATGCCATGGGAAGAGGCCCAACCAAATCCAACCCCCACCTATCAAAAGGTATTGGTTCGGATATGGAATCCATAGGAACTGCTGACATATGGATTTCATTTCCATATCTATGGCAAGGATCACACCTCTTGACCATATATTTGACATCTGACATTATCGTTGGCCAATAGTACCCTGTTAATAAGACTCTTCTGGTTAAGGCCTTATAGCTACAATGTGCAGAGCCTTCTCCATCGTGCAGTTTGGATAAAGCATTTTAGGCTTCTTCAAATCCTAAGCAACGCAAGATGGGTCTGATAAAGCTTTTTTTTATAAATAACTTCTTTTATCACCAGGAAACCACAGGCTTTATATTTAATCTTCTTAGCAAGGGCTTTATCCGAAGGTAAACTCCCATCGGATATAAACTGAAACACATCATATCTCAAATATTTTGGGTTGAATGACGAATATACTCATACTCTCTTGATTCTCTTTCCCTTTTTCTTGGATTTAATCTATCGTCGGACACTCTAGAATCAAGATCCATGGATAGGATTCAGAATAAGCTATGGTTGATAAAGAGTCTGCCATAGTATTCTCTGATCTAGGAATATGTTCATACTGGATACTTTTGAAACTTGCAGCAAATTCTCTCAATATGAGAAAATATTTTATCAATTGTTCCTTATTTGCCTCAGATTTCCCCTGAGCATTGGTGAACAAGTAGTTGGGAGTCACTCATTAATCAGACTCTCTTCGCCCCACATATAAGGGCTAGCTTGAGACCAGCTATAGCTGCTTCATATTCAGATTCATTATTGGTGGCCCTGAAACCAAAACACATTCCCTAGTATATAGTATCACCATAAGGAGAATGCCCCAATGGGTAGCCGAGTTGGTTGAGCATGGCATTCTTATAACCAAAAGGTTATGAGTTCGAGTCCCTCTGCATACGCTTTCTCGGCTGAGCCTGTCACCTTGTGTGGTTTACCTTCTGGCGTTGGTTTGCAGGCTATCGCGTCAGACTGAGGGTTTACCCTGTGCGCACTCATTGCACTCTGAGTAGCGGCTGCGGGTTCCCTCCGAAAAAAAAAAAAAAACCATAAGGAGAAGTTAAATGAATTCTAGCCCCACAACCCATGGTATTAGACCCTTTATCAGTTCGGACTACCATTCTTTTTTAGGCTGGTTCTCTTGCATTATCCTGAGGGGGTCTATCAACATGAAACTCTACCAGGAAATCAGCCACTGATTGAGCCTTAAGCTATTGATGTGTCTTTTCTTTGAAGAAGGGGAAGGTGCAGTCATAGTGTCTCCCCCGAATATCATTAAAGAATCAAAATATTTAACCAGATTGGAAACAGTAGCAGTCTTGTTTGTTATCACCCTTACCCAATTCCGAGTTGGATCTGGATCCAAGTACTTAGAATCCACATCAAATCTTTCAATAATCACCATAGTGTCCTCATGTTTAGACGTTCCAAGAAGAACCGAAAGCATAGTTTGGGGAATATTGGCGCTTGATGGGGTATTGTCCGGCCTGCTACCCCCTTGTTTCTTAACATAGGCCCCCCAATTTACCCCTTTCAATGAAGTTCTACACCTCGTGTTTCAAAGCTATACAGTCATGGGTATCATCCTTAATGTCATTATGATATTTACATAAATTGGTACTCAGGTTTTTTCTGGGAGACTGTAATACAGCTGGCTTTCTAAAGTGCACTTCATTTTTAGTTTTGTCGTATATTATAGCCACACTTTATCTCAATTCAGCAAACCATTTTGGTTGAACCCAAGATCCTCTTTTATTTCTCATTTGATGGTTTTGGTTCTGATTGGACTGATTTTGCCTGGTCCGGTGAGACCCTTGTCCAGTTTCCTTCGACCTGTAACCGGATTGATAAGTTGTTTGTAGTGTTGGTGTTGTAGTTGTGGATCTGATCTGGCGAGCTATTCGGGACTTCTTGGTTTTTTCAACATTGATTTGTTTCCTGAATTGATTTAACAACCCTCCAAAGGTTATAGCTTTTTTCCAGGGTCATAGAATCAACCAAGTTACATGGATTCAATCCCTGCCTAAGAGAGGCAATTGCCACTTGTTCAAAGTAATCTACTAACCCATTCTTTGTATTTACAAATCTGTTGATGTACTCTTTCAAATACTCATTTGGATCCGAGGCGCAATGGATGATCGTATCTTCATTACCTTTAATATTTTTACTTCCAACGAATTTCCTCTGAAAAGCAACCCTGAATATGTCAAAAATATTTATAGATCCCTGAGGGAGACTATTATACTATTTGAGGGCATCCCCTTGAAGGTCTGATAGAAAGCGCTACACAACCATTTGTCATCATCGTCAATGTTCATCATAAAATTCTTGATTGTTAAAGTTGGTTCTCCGGATCTTTACTCCCATCGTATTTTTCCATCTTCGAATGGTCAAACCTTTTAGGAAGGTGCGCAGAGAGTATTTTTGTGTATAACGGTCATTGTATCCATTTTTGGCTACGACTAAACACAATATCTTCGTTCGGAGTAGGAAAAATACCTGGTTCGGATTGGAAAGCAAAAGGATCAATCCGCAAACGGTCAATATGTTGATCAGCTGAACCCTTCATTTTTTCCTGATACTTCTTGAGCCTGCCATGCCTATCCCTCTTTCTTGAATGCTTTTTTGTAAGCCTTATTTTCTCTTTTGATCGCCCTTTATCACTTCTAGATGAAACCGACTCTTCAAGCTCTGCACCATCAGAGGAACTGCTGGAAGATTCCAAAGTGGAACTCTCCACACGCTTGGGTCGATGTGTTTTCTTAGAACTGAGATGAGTCTTCAGTGACTGCTTATTCTCACCAGGATTATCAGTATGGTGAAGGGCCGACAGACCAGATTTCTCTTCAACTTCTTTCTCTGTTTGTTTTAGTGCCATCAAAGTCTCAATTTCAGCCCTTAATTGATCTCAGTCCTCAATAATGTACTCATTATTCTCTTTTGTTTTTTCCACCTCTAGAGGTGGTGTATTATGTGCATTCGGATCCATCCAAACTGGTTGTTATATACTGGTTTTAAATTTATGATTCAGGCACCGTCCTCTCCCGCAAGAGAGATAAACTATGGGGACCAAGATGGATTTTGGTTGGACATTATATATGGTGATAAACCATTGTATTGTCTTGACTTCTTCCATCTTGGACATAATGGTAGCCAATGTAACAAAAATAAAAAGTCTATTGATATGCAAGAGATAAATAACAACTCATATTTAGGACAATCTATAAATAACAAACAACAGCTACCTATTAAAGTAACTCAAAATTTGGACTCATAAATTAAACCATTAAAGACAACACATAATCTATTACAAAAATTAATAATACATCAAGTAGTAATACTAGTAAAAATATAATCTATGAGGAACCCATAGAAAGACAAGAAATCAAATAATCATTGAAAAATAATTCAATAATATTTGAAGAAATAAACCCTAAGATAACTGAAGCTACACTATTAATAGATCTTGGAAATAGGTTTAACTCTTCCATTGATTAGTCTGAAGATTATCAGGTGGACAGCTCACCAAAACCCACTTTAACCGAAATATCTACCAGCCTCTCTAACATATGATCATACTATCAAAAAATAAGAATGTAAAGATGTTATACACAAGAAAAAAAAATAAAAGATAAAACAAAATCTAACAAAGTGATATTTAATAACAAACCAGCGACCTTCAAAGGGTAAAAAAATCACCGACCTCTAGTTTTAAATGACCATTAAAATTTTAAACTAGAGTGCTAGAGGTGTATGCAATACAAGCACAATTAGAAGATTGAAACCATTAGTAAAATCTGAAAAATTGACTTCATGGCTTTACAATAGCCTATAATTGTTGAAACCGTACTTGATTCAACATTAAAATCTATTGGATTTCATCATGAAACTTCAAACTTAAATAATAAAATTTGGATAATTAGAAAGGACACTTTTACGGTGGATGTTATCTGTAATCATGAGTAGCTCATCCATTTAAAATTTTACCACTCAACAATTAATAAATCTTTCATGGTAAATGTCATATATGTTTAGTGCTCGAGAATTAATAGGCTCCCTTTATAGGATAAAATGATAGAATTAGCCAACAATCCACTAGATTAGATTGTTATAGGTGATTTCAACTGCATGACAAAATCTTTAGAATAACTTTCTTGTTCAACATTATTTTCAAAAAGTCTTGATGAGTTCAATAACACAATATTGAATTGTGCTTTAAATGATGTTTGTTTTATTAGATCTCTATATATCTGGTCTAATAAGATAAATTGGAAATAAATAAGATAAAATATTAATAAATTCTTCAATGAGAAACTACTTTAAAAATATTCAGGTCAAGTATTTGACTAAAACATGCTAAAACCATTCTCTAATAATTATAACTATATCCATCAACTCATTTAAATAAAAACATCCTTTTAAAATCTTAACATGTGGAATTAAGTGTGGAATCAAGTTAATCCATCTTTAAGTGTGTTGATTCAATCGTTAATCATAGCACGAATGTTTATAACATTCTGTTAAAATTTTATCTATTGTCTCATGTGGTTGATAAAAATAAGGTGATTTCCGCTAACGGATGATGAAAATAAGCAAACCATTTTACCAAGTCTATGTTTTTTCCCCCAATTTATTATATTTTGCCACACTGTTGGTGGAATGTACATCGCGGTCATCATTCCTTGGCGGGTGTTGCAACCTGGGCGCCAACGGTTACAAGATGAACATGTTTTGCGCCAACGGTTGACAGTGATATATAAATTATTTTTATGTTTCAACTTTAGATGTTTGTTTTATGCTTTCATAGTACATAAATCTTTATTCCAAAATAAATTTAATTTCTAAGTTAAAAACGCAAAATAAACATGATTAGTAAAAAATATGTTGAATTTGTGTGGAAATTAATTTTTTTTAATAAAAGTTGTAAATGACACAATATTATAGGTATTTTGTTAAGTCTATTATTAATGGCTCACATTCTTCAAATTGTGCTCTAATTGGTGCTTATGTGGGATGTTGTAGTCGTAATAAATCGTTCATTCTCTCAAACAATGGCACTGACCAAGGTTTAGCATCTTCTCTAGTAGTGTACACCTATGTAGAATTTATTGGTGGTAAATGTGAAGCTTCAACTATATCAACCTAAAAAGTAAAACAACAACAACAACATAAGTTATGTAAAAAATTATATCATTTTATTAACTAAAAGCATTTAATAGAAAAATTAATTATGTAAACGAACAAAATGATTTATGTTCACAAAAACCAGTCCGAGCTCTACCAGAGGGTCATCTGTTGATGATGTATTTTTAACCGTAAATGTGGTTGTACAACCACCGGGTGTAAAGAAATATAAAACACGTTTGAAAGTGGTTATGTTTTGTTTGCCCCAATTTGGGAACAACATCCAATTTCTAATGGTGCATTCTATTTCTAATATTTCAATCGACGTAGGTGTTTTTCGACATTAACATCTTCTAGAAAATATGCGACGAAATAAAGTTCTTTATGAGTTTCTAATTTGTGTACTAACAATTATCTAACGAGTATCCACATATGAAGGGTATTTTGGTAAATAATTTTGGAGTGTAAAGTTATAAAACGATGGTGGTATGTGATAAGGAAATGAGTAAAATGTGAAGAATAAAATAGTTTATGACAGATTGTAAAGTTATAGGAAGAATTTAGGACTATGTATTTTAATAAGGGACTAACGTGTAATTAGCCATTTTATGTAATTGTTTTTAGTTGTACTCTAAGCCTTTGCGCCTCTATATAAAGACCACGACTGATCTAATAAAGGGGTTGAATTTTTGAGTTAGAACATTCGAGTACTCTGATTTTCTCTCTCTAGAATCAATTTCTCTCGTTAAAAACTCGACTTCACTCATTTACTAAGGCGATTTAAGAAATCAGACTCACCAAATTGGCGACTCCGGTGGGGAAAGACGATCAACGATTAGTGTCAATTTTACTAGTTTGAACTTTATTAATCTTGAAAAACAATCTTAAAGCTTGCAGTAAATCTAGAAAATGACCCGTTCGTTCGATCAGCTGTTGAAACACTAAGAAAATAGTTTGAAAAGACATATGATAGGTAATGAGGGTCTACTCTGATTCACCAGAATCAATCTCAGATATAGCTGTGAATGAATCAGCTTCTGGATAAGATAAATTCTCTAAACGAGAAATATGATCAAAAGGAACGGGAGATTCAGTCAGGAAGGCTGAAATCTGAGGTACGGCAAATGAATGACCAAAATGATATTGATGGTCAATCTGATCGATCTTGCACTGATCGCAAAGTCAAAAGTGATAAAAAAAGGTGTGTTTTGAAGCTTCTAAAGAGCATCATTCATCTCGAAAATAAAAGAAAGATAAGTAAGGATATATCACGTCTAGTGATGAGGAGGTTGAAAGCTCACGATCAGGTTATAAAAGGTATGAGGCTATTCGAAAGAGGAGAAGGATCCACCTCGCAAATTTAAGAAAGAGCATAGAGATAAAAGAGATAGTGTACCTCGATTTTTGAGGGTATCAAATTGGTGTGAGGAAACACATCGAATCAGTACAATGGGGATGACCGGAATTTGTATGCGGTAATGGGAACTGAAGATCAATATATTCAAGGTGTTGATTCGAGGAATTCTCCATTGACAAGTGAGATTAGATCTATTACGCTTCCAAAGCGTTTTGACACTTCAAAAGTTGAAAATTTTGATGGGATGCAAGATCGAGATGATCACATCAAACAGTTTAAAAATTACATGATGAACTTCAAGGATGACGATCGGGTAGTTTGTCGGGCCTTTTCTCAGACTTTTAAAGGAACAACTTTGAAATGGTATAACCAAATTCTAAGGGGATCCATATCAAACTTCATATACTTTTATACTTTCTATCGAAGACTTTACGTTGGAAGTTAAGAGATGAGAGCAAATGGGGATATGATTATCCAATGCAAGCAAACAGTTGGAGAAAAATTGAATGATTACACGAAGCACTTTGTTTTGACGAAAGCAAGTTTGGATAATTGTGAAGAGCTGGTTGCGATGGAAACTTTTTGCCTGGGATTATTGCCAGGGGATTTGACTAATGAAACAACGAGAAGAAGGGATTTAACTTTTGGGGCTTTGATGGCTCAAGTAGAGGACCAAATCAAGGTTGAGGAATCGACCAAGGTTCGAGGTGTAGCTGCTACTGTTCAAAAGAGTTCTAGCCATATGCCACATAATCAGGAGCAGACTTCAAATTCTTCTCAGCAAGCCCATCTGAGGAATAAATAAAACCTACCACCTTGAATCGGAGGATATTCGAATCAAGCTCCATCATACCAATTTAACAGGTTGCGGCCAAATCAATGGATAAGTCCTGAATATTATGCAGATCTAACTGAAAGTTTGGCTGTAATTTTTGATAAAACCAAAGGATATATAAATTTCAGGAAGCACGCTCCAATCAACATGCCAAATGAGGAGTGAAATAATAAGTTTTGTAGATATCGTAATGATATTGGTTATGATACTAATGATTGTATCGATCTGAAAAAGGAAGTACAAATTTTAATTGAAAATGGGAAGTTATTGACCTATGTGAAGTCTTAGAGTAATGTATCAAAAACTCCCATAGCATCGACTTCACAACCAACCAATTTAAATGCATAGGCTGAAAATCTGATGATCCTGGATTCGAAGGTTAATGATTTCGATGCAGCATCAGAATATTTGGATACGAATCCAGATCGGTTAATTCTGATGGCTATTGAGGAGCCAATAAAGAAGGACTATGTTAAAGATTTTCTGAATATTTTGAGTCATTGGCTATTTTTGGGGGTGATTCGATGACTGGTAATACTGATAGTTCGAGGAAAAGACATATTGTAAGTTTGGCAACTCAGATAGAGGGTAAAATATCTGCTCATTTGTATGGCAAGATAGACATTTCTTTTATTCTTTTCGATGAGGATGATTTGCGGGGCACTGTAGGGCCACATGAGGATGCAGTGGTCATTGGGGCAGAAGTTGCTGGCATTGAGATTCAGAGCGCAATCCTTCTTGGGAGTTCTACGAGCGTTCTTTTTAAAGCAACGTATGATAGGATGCGCAATCCTCCTCGGATTTCTCAGTCAGAGCGCACCATCATTGGTTTTACTGGAGTAATTGCGCGGTTAATAGGAGAATTCGATGGGGAGGTTAGTTTGGGAAAATGACCTTTCAAGAAGAAGGTTCAAGTAATTTTTATGGTGGTAGACTATCCTACAAGTTATAATGCCATTTTTGGAAGATCCTGGTTGTCAAGGATGTATGGCATTGTATCAACAGTCCATCATTATTTCAAATATGTCGTCGAAGACCGTGTAGGGTTCGTTCGAAGCGACCAAAGGGTTGCAAGGGAATGTTACGCCACTGCACTTCGGATTCGAGGATCCAACAATGGTGATATGATGAACATATAACAGTCAGGGGGGTTGACCTCGGATTTTGATGAAAGGGTTGATGATCCGAGGAAAACCTCAGGGTCATTAATAATAAGTGAAGACATTGAGAAGTATACCTGTTCTGAAGGAAGAGTACTTTGAATAGGAACCTTACTGACCCCAGTTCTATGTCAACATTGTTACAATTTTTGTCTCATAATCTGATTTTTTTTTTCTTGGAAAACAGAGGACGTGGTACGAGTACCGATCGAAGTAATTTGCCATAGCCTAGCTGTTAATCCGAGGGTGTAATTCAAAAAATGCGAGCATTTTCGTCAGAAAAGGAAGAAGCTATTGTTTCCGAGGTGGACCACTTATCTAGGGTCGGATATATAAGGGAATCCCAATATTCTTTATGGATGACGAATCTAGTAGTGGTCAAGAAGAAAAATGAGAATGTGTGTTGATTTTACGGACTTAAATCGGGCATGTCCTAAAGACCCATTTTATGTTCCTCGAATAAACCAATTGATTGATTTTACTTTTATGGATACTTTTGCAGGATATAATCAGATCCAGATGGACCCGAAGGATCGAGAATGTACTACTTTCATCACTGATATGGACTTGCATTGTTATAAAGCTATGCCTTTGGATTGAAAATGCAGTGGCTACTTACCAAATATTAATAAATAAAGCATTTGCTACCCAAATCGGAAGAAACATGGAGGTATACACTGATGAAATGGTGGTAAAAATCTTAGTAGATGAAGCGCACTTGGAAGATTTAGAGGAGATATTTCTGATTTTAAGGGCAATAAGGCTGAAACTGAATCCAGAAAAATGTACTTTTGGAGTTCGATCAGGGAAATTTCTGGGTTATGTTATCAGTGAAAGAGGGATACAAGCTGGCCCAAAACAATTAAAAGTTGTGGTATCTATGAAAACGCCTCAAACTATCAAAGAAGTACAAATTTTAACAGGAAGGTTAGCAACACTTAACAGATTTATTTCTAGATTCTCTGATAAATGTTTTCCTTTCTTTCAAGTTTTGCAAGGGGCAAATAAGTTTGAGTGGATATCGGATTGTGAAGCAATATTTAAAAGTATCAAGGATTTATTATCATCACCTGAAATATTATCTAAGCCTCGAAGTGGTGAACAACTCATTTTGTACATTGCGGTATCAGATTTTGCAGTAAATGCAATATTGATAAGTGAAGTTTCAGCAATTCTGAAGCCGATGTACTATGTCAGCAAAAGTTTGGTGGCAGCAGAAAAGATATATTTGAAACTTGAGAAATTGGCATTGACATTGGTGGTGGCTGCTAGAAAGATGCACCGTTATTTTCAAACTTATACCATCGAAGATCAGACCTCATTTATATTGAAAAATGTTTTGCAACGTCCTGATATTTCGAGGAGAATGACTAAGTGGTCAGTGAAATTGGGAGATTTTGATATTACATTTACACCTCCAACTGCAATTAAAGCGCAAGCTTTGGCAGATTTCCTTGTGGAATTTCATTCAAGTAGATCGGATAAAGAGGATATCAATGATGTTTTACCAGTAAATTTGATGTGGGTTATTCAAACTGATGGCGGTTCTAGTATTTCGGGATGCAGCGCTGGAGTTCAATTAGTTGCCCCAGCTGGAGAAACAATTTTTCAATTTATCAAATTTAGTTTTCACGTTTCAAATAATGAAGCTGAATACAAAGTTCCTTTAGTTGGTTTGAGACTTGTAAAAATATGTGAAGTAACTTTAGTAGGATTAGAGAAAGATTCAAATTAGTAGCAAATCAAATATCTGGAAGTTTCGAAGCAAAAAATGATCGCTTAATTTTGTACCTTCGAGAACTTCAACATTTGATACTTTTATTCGACTGCGTTGTTGTGGAATATATAAGTCGAGGAAGTAACACAGTGGCTGACTCATTAGCAAATATTGCTTACAAGGAATAATATCCGTGGATTTTTCTGCAAGAAAGTCCTTCGATTTTAACTCAGTTAGATCAGTGTGAATCTATTGAGGAACAGTTTGTCACCTCAGATATATTCAGAAGCAACTAGAGAACTGATATTTTTTATTTTCTTAGTAGAGGAGAGTTACTTGTAGATGCAAAATTGGCCAAAACATTGCGAGGCAAAGCTTTTGGCTGCATAGTTTTAGATGGAGTTTTGTATAAGAAAGCATTGAGTAGGCCCTTACTAAGATATTTAAATAGACAAGAATCACATGAAGTTTTATCAGAGCTACATGATGGAGAAGGATCAACGCATTGTGGCTTTAAGGCATTAACTCGTCGAGTTTTTCTTACAAGGTTTTATTGGCCTTCAATCATGAACGATGCCAATAATTTGGTTTGAAGCTATGATACTTGTGAAATATTTTCTAATTTTATTCATAAGACATCAGTTCCACTTATGTCTATTACTGAAGCCATTCCGTTTAATAGATGGGGAATTTATTAGTGGGACCTTTACCAATGACTTCTGGAGGACAACAAATGATAATTGTTGCAGTGGATTATTTTATAAAGTAAGCTAAAGTAGAGCCATTGTCTGGAACAAAGGCAAAGGATGTGATTAAATCCATTGTAACAATATTTAATGTCGTTTTGAAGTGCCTCGAAAGATTACCACAGACAATGGTCCTCAATTTAATAATAAAGAAATGGCTTCGTTTTGTGCTTCTAAGGGAATTAATCAGTGCTTTTCAACACCATTTCATCCCCAAGCAAATGGGCAAGTTGAGATGACAAACAGATCTGTTTTGGAAGGGTTGAAGAAGAATTTAACCGGAGCGGCAGGAAAATGACTTAATTATTTGCAAAAAGTACTTTGGGCTTATCTAGTAAAGAAACTCATTTTGCTTTAGTACATGGAATGGATTTTGTTAGCCCTGTGGAATCTACTCTGTCAGTTTTAGGATAACTCAATATTCTGAAATGTTGAATGACGAAGCCAAAAGAGAAAGTTTGGATTTGATTGATGAGAAAAGATTTCGAGCTCATTTAAATATAATTCATTATCAAACTCTTATGAAAATAGGTATACTTCGAGGGTGAAAATGAGGGAGTTTAAGGTAGGTGATAAAATGTTGAGAAAGTTATTTTTACACACCAAGGAGAAGAGCCTCGAAAAGATGGCCCCAAATTGGGAAGGACCTTATATGGTTGTTGAAAGGATAAAACCAGGCTCCTATCGCGTTTGTTATAATCAGGGGAGGATGCTTCAACACCCGTGGAATACACAGCATATGAAGTTTTAATGAGAATAACTATGTATATCGTTTTCTTTAATTGATTAGCGCACTCTTTCCTACCCTGTTGGCCCAGGGAAGTTTTAACGAGGCGTTATGTATATATTCAAAATTATCAATAAAATGCATTTTTGGCTAATGGTTGTTTAAAATTGTTTATTTAAACTATTTTGGTGACTGATCAAAGACTGATCATCTTTGAAGTTGACCATAAGTAGAATCTTCTGAAGTATTGCATACACTTTTCGAAGAAACAACCATGTTCAAAGTGTTACGCTCATTAAAAGCACTATGATGTTTGAAGTGATACGCTCACTAAACAGACTATAATGTTCGAAGTGCTACCCTCATTAAACGCACTATGATGTTCGAAGTGCTATGCTCATTAAACCCACTATGATGTTCGAAGTGCTATGCTCATGAAACGCACTATGATGTTCGAAGTGTTACGTTTATTAAACACTTTATGATATTCGAAGTGTTACGTTCATTAAACACTTTACGATATTCGAAGTGGTACGTTCATTAAATGCACTATAAATTTCGAGGTGTTGTGAATTTTTATATTATGTTTTTATCTCAAATAATTAATGTAAATAACAATCGAATGTGAGCATAACTTGAAATGAAAAATAAAGCATAAACAAAGACCTTTGTCATTCAAATTAATTCGATGAGCACAAAAGTTATAGTAATGATATGACAGGTACAAAAAATAAAAAAGATAGTAAAATTACTCATCCTCGAAGCTCTCTTCGGATTCTTCCTATCTAGATGATAAACTTGGAATAGGATAAAACACTTCGCTAGGATGCCTTTCGACGGAGATTTCACTCCAAAAGTTGGAAAAATCCATCTTAGGATACGTGGTATGAATTTCTCGAAGAAATGTGATGAATTTTTGTTCTTTTCCATTGTTGATAGCTGCCAACATATCTTTTGTACATTCATGTTCAGCAGCAGTGATACCAAGTTGTTTTTCTTTTTCGAGTTGAGCTTTGATGGTGATTATCTCATCGGTCAATTTTTTATTTTCTGCTTCACTATTGACACGAGATGTTTGAAGCTCATCGAATGTTTTCTTCTCAGTAGCTAACTCTTTACAATGTTTGGTCTTGAGTTGATTAATTGTTTCATGGTGCGAGGTGTTGAGACCTTCTTTCTCGATTTGATGCTGTTCTTGGAGATACTTTTTGATATACAAAAGTCCTATAGGAAATTCAGATATTTCCATTTGGAACTCATGAAATTGATCTTTTACAAGATCACCAAAGATATCCCTCATTTTTTCTCAGCTTCAGCATCACCTTTATAGTGAGCCATCTATTTATCAACACGCTTCAGATCATTTTGAGAGCCTTAGATTTCTTGAGGAAGATTTTTCGCTGCAGTGTTAAGATTGAAAAAAGGTTAAGTGCGGGGAGAACATCTGGGTTTGGTTTGACAGAAGGAAAGACCACTGGACTAGGTCGAGGGATAAGATCTAAGGAGATTGCATGAATAATAACCTCAACAGATACGGATTCGGAGGTAGCAGGTGCAAGTGTCCTACCAAGATTATGCAAATGAGTTTGAATCTCTTGAATGATAGTATCTTCTTCTCCAATAAGATCTTGCGATTCGTTGAAGTTAATGAAACTGTCAAGATCAAAGTGATCATCACCTTGGTTATCTTATGCAGCTACAGTTTCCTTTTGCTGGTTGGTAGTGTCTTCAGCATTGCCTTTATTTTTCTTTTGATGAATTCGTTGATTCTCTGCAGCTGAAACTTCATTGTCATCGGATAATATTTCTTCGATGGTCTCCATTGTTTTCTTTTTCTCTTCCTTATGGGGGTTGGTTCTAGTGGTGCCTTTCTTTTTCAAAAACGTATCAGTTTTTTTCTTTTTTGGAGAAGGTCCCTCTTTTCTTCCTTCTTCGATTGTGGAAAGTTTGTTTTCTTTCATCTTTCGCTTCGAACCTTTTGCCTTCAGATCTGTTGAAGGGCTAGCACCAGATATAGTAGCTGCATTTTTATTCTTTTTTGCCGTCTTCTTTTGGGGAAGATGGCTGTCTGATATATTGAAAATGGGTAAGAACACTTTGCAGTCGGGATGGACCAATATTTTGACAACTTGTCGAGGGTTGGGTGGCTCCATCAAATTTTTGGGAGGAAAGGCTCCAGGTGTGATCAGGAATAGGTGATTGTTGAGAAATTTGATGGGTTTGAAGGTTGTGTGGAAAACGTTATTTCATTTCTTTTCAACCCAAGCAACAAGTTTAATAAAGGTTCCTTTGGATTTTTCTTGACGAATGGCATACCACCTCAGAATCTTCGTTCGAAATATAGAAGTTGATAATGAATGAGGGTAACAGCAGTGAAAAAATTAATTTAGAAAAAGAATATTAAGAGACTTACGCCTACTCCTCCAGACGAGGTTCAATCTTGATGGGTTAACTTCAGATATAACTTTACCATTTTCCCATGCTCCTGAAATGAGGATGAATTTTTGCTTCCAACATTTGTCTGTCTCCAGGAGATAGTCGATGATTTTTAATTCATCACCCAACGTAAGATAGTAAAACAGAAGCATTGGTCCCTTTGACAATTTGGTTAAAGATATAAAATCCATGATGCATATCAGAATTTTGGACAAGCGGGAGGCCATGATTAGAGAAAGAAGTGTGAACCATTGATTTGGTGTTGGTGTGGATAATAATTGCCTGAGGGTAGGCTGGTAATTTCGAGTAGAGTTTTAAGGTGGTGTATGGGTGTTTAACAGTGGTATGTGGGTGTTTAACGGTGGTATGTGGGTGTTTAACAGTTAGAGTAGAGAGTAGAGAGATGATTAAGCAGCTTGGTAGCAGTTAATTCTCATTACCCCTAGTTAATGCGGGTGGTTAGGTATTTATAGTATAATGTTTGGGCCTTATGGGCTTTCAGGTCATGTTTAATGGACCCGGGTCATGTTTAAAGACCCATGAGCTCTAAGTAGGAGAGCAAGTAGCTTAGTCAAGAAGTGTTTAGGTTTTTTAGTACTTTTGTCATAGTTCGAACAGCCTTAAGTTCACAGAAATCTGTCTGGTCCAAATAACCTGTTCGATCAATGTCCAAGTAACCTGTTCGATCCATGTCCAAGTAACCTGTCCGGTATTCGGAGAGACTAGACCGATTTGCCCTGTCCGGGGAGCATGCTGAATTCGGACTCATCAGGAGCCCCTTTTTTAGGTGTTTGAGCAAGTATTCTTGTCAAAGAACTGAAAAACAGTCCGATGTCTGAAGTGGTTTTCAATCCGGACAGATCTATGGGTATACCCGGACAGGTTAAACTTTACGAATTCAGAACGGTTTTTGCCAGAGTTAGTGGGACACGTGTCGCCTTCTGATTGGACACTCCAGCCGTTTTTTCACCTTGAATTTCGCACCATCTTCTTTACCAAGTAACCTCTTTAAGTACAAGTGGTGACGTCAGCGCCGTCTTTTAATCATTGCCAAACTTTTCGAATTCTCCTAGGAATCAACTCCTTTTCTTAGTTTCACTATAAATTCAAACTCATTTTCCAATGTTTTACCATCTCTTTCACATTTACTCTGCAAATTTACTCAGAGCTTTCTCTCTCTAAAGCAAAAAGTTTCCTTGGCAGTTTATGTTTACAGCAAGAACAGCATTGATCAAGGGTGGTTGGCTCAATCTTTCGGAGTTGGAGAAAGCGCAAAAGGTCGAGAAGGAAAGACGAATAGCAGCAAGGCTACCATCATCACATGTTGAGAGACCAGCTGCTTCTGTTACAGAGTCAGATCGAGGCTCGTCCTCCTCCAAAGGTACTAAGCCCAAAAAACTCTTTCAATCCACCCTTTCACCCATAGTCTCTGGTTCCTCGGTCCAGGAATCAATACCTGCTGTTGAGCCAGGAGTTACTGCTACAAGCGTTAGGAAACCTTCACCGTTTATTGCAATGGGGTCTGACACAGAGCACTCTCCGGAGAAGCTGGTGGTTAAAAGAACAAGCCGGTTAGTCAAAGGGCTAGCCACCAAAAATACTCCCACCAAATCGGGGACGAAAAACAGTGGCTCTGGGTCTGGAGTGCCCATCAAAGCTCCCCGGGAAAGATCATCTGGTCCGGAGGCCAGCAGCCCGGTACCCCCAAGAGAGACTTCTGCCTCTGAGCCCCATCCTAAGACAAGAAGTCAAAGAAACACAGAGGGCCAGCAGTCCGGTAGCCAAGCTGAGCCAAGCTTTAACCCTCCCCGGACCTCTACCACAGACATTCCCCCAACAGTTATGGAGGAGAGGATGGAGGACTCTGCTGAAGAGGTCCCTTTCGAGTCTGAGTCTTCTAGCCAGACTGAAAATGCTGCTATTGCCAAAAAAGGCAAGGAAAACCTGTACTTGAGGCATCCGGAGCTGCCGGAGTGCCTTGAGGAGAAGGTGGGGCCATGTTTCCACAGAGTTGAGCTCAAATATCTCTTGGCCTTACAGAAGACCAATTATGCATTCATCCATACTCTTGACCTGGGGCGAATGCGCACAAAATGGGGGATCCCGGAAAACGTAAAGATAAGGATCCTCATCGATCCGGAGACCCCCATGTATTGCAAGAGGAACGAAATAGTCTTCTTTACAGAACTATTTAATTGGGGACTCAGGTTCCCACTGGATCCGGAGATCGTTCGATACTTCCACCTGGTGAAGCTCTGCCCGAGCCAGCAGAGCCCCAATGGCTGGTTTACTTTGATGTCATGTATTATGGCATCCAGGCTGTCCGGGATCCCTCTTCCTATGGAAGAGTTTGCAGCGGTGGCCAACCTTTGCAAGCATCACCAATTCCCCTTTTATCACTTCAATATGGGGAACGATCTCAAGGCTGTTGATGATCTCTTGGAGTCAGAGAGCAAATGGAGGAGCCAATTTCTGTTTGTCAGTGGCGCTTGGGAAAATGGCAAAAATATCAAGGTCGATGAGAACCCAAGCCTCCTCAGGAGTAGGTGGAGGAGTGACCGTAAGTTCCTTACTTTAAATCTCTGTCCGTTTCTCCTTTTTTTTTTAAGTTAATTTAAATTGACCAGTTTCTCTTTTGTTCTAGCAGAGCTGCCAAAGAAGTTCGGGGATTATCTGAAGGCCGTACAGACTTCCTGTGGCAAAATCAATGCTTGGGCCGCAGAGAACTGGGAGAATCGATTCCACAAAGCCTTCACTGCTGGAAATCTTGCAAGGTCTCACCTGTGGAACACCACAGGTCGGAGAGACCTAACTTGGGAGGAGCTCACCACCCCGCCTCCAGAAGACATTGTGCTGAGAAGGTCCCATGAGTTAGATGGGACACTCTACCTGCCTGCCCGGGCTAAAGCCCCAAGCAAAATGAAGGGCAAGAAGAGAGGCAAAAAGGGGGCAAGTGATGCTGAGAATGATGCTCCAACAGACCCGGAGGGGCCGGCCCAGGTTCAAATCGATGCAGCCCTCTTGCAAGTGGTGGAGCAAGAGACTGAGAGGCAGGAAGTAGACCTTCCAAAACCTCCAAGGGCTCCCAAGAGGACTCGCAAGCAAGTAGGTGAAAGTGCTGACCGGGAAGTCAAGAAGAAAAAGACTTCACAAGGAGATGAGCTTGCTCTCCGGGATCCGGAGCCCTCTTTTCCTACTGACCCCTCTGACCCAACGCTGGCCGAAGAGATCCCAAGAGAGTTTCATACTGATGAAGTTGAGGGGGGAGAGCTCAACTTGGATGAAGTGGACATCACCGGTCTGGGTGGGCTTGGTGAATATTTCCTTGGCCTCCCCAGATACGAGTTCGCAGGGCCTTACATCCCTCCGAGCAGCTCCAATACGGTCAATTTCAATGGTAAGACTTTCATGGTTTCTAGTGAAAAGGACACTATAGCCCATTCCTTGCTTAGTAATATGCAGCCAGTTCTCTTATTGGAGAGGCAAGTCCGGAGTCAAGCAGACACCATCAAAGACCTCAAGTCTGAGAAGGAAAAGTTGTCCGAAGACCTCCGCACTGCCACCACCAATGCTGACTTGCTTAAGGAAGCAAATGAGGAGTTGAAGAGGAAGCAAGATGAAAGCAACACAAAAGTTGCCACCCTAGAAGAAACCATAAAAGATCTTCAAGAGAAGCTGTCCGGTATGGAAAAGGACCTTACGACCTCAAGGGGAGAAACTACTGCAAAGGAGAAGATCATTACCAACCTGACTACTGACAAGATCGCTCTAGAAAATGCAGTGACCCAGGCTGCTGAGGAGAAAAATGCTATGTTAAAGGACCAAGAGGCCACAATCAATGCCAAGATCAACGCCTATGCCAGGGAAATGATTAAAAGCGAAGAGTTAATGGTTCAAAGGGTAAAGTCTGATATGGTTCTCCTTTTTCATGAAAAATTTCCGAAGAGGACCCTGGGGGACTTATGGCTCAATGTGGATGATGATGACCTTCCATATTATACAATGGTGGACGAGGATGGAATTCCCAGTGAGTCTTCATCTGGTGATGAAGAGAAGACCGGAGAGAGCCCTGGTGAAGAGGAGAATGATCCCAAGGGCAAGAAAATAGTCGAAGGGGGGAGCGACTCTAAGGGTAAGAAAACAGATGAAGGGGAGCCATCTTCAAAGGCTCAATCTTAATTTATGATTTACTTGGTTTATCTTTTGGTCAAACTAAAGTCCTTGGAAGGACAAGGAACTCTTTTTGTTGTGGTGTCCTGTATTTGTTCGAACAGGTTTTTGTGCTATATCCTGACTTACTCGAAAAGTCCTTGGAAGGCCAAGGCAATTTTAAGTTGTTTAATGAATATTTCTGTTTTGCACAACCATCATCTTCTTTCATTGTTTGTTTTAGTTTAGATAGCTAGAGTTTAAGTAGCTTTTAGTTATTGCATTGTGAGAGTGTTTAAATTCTCCGGCTAGAGTTTAAATAGCCCTTAGATCTTTCAGTCCGGGTAGTATAACAAGAGATAGAACTTTGAAAAAACTTAGAAAATTTTGAAGAAGGCATCGAATTTTATTCAACCATCCGGACACCTCACTAAAACCTCCCCGTGCCACCAGGGAGGAAAGAGTATGCCCCCAAATATTTACATGGAAGTTCAAACAAGTAAATATTTACACAAGTATTATTCTAGATACATCCGAAGATGCTCAATATTCCAAGGATGAGTTAGAACCCTGCCATCTTTGTCTTCCAACCAATAAGTTCCAGACTTGATTCTTTCAATCACTATGTACGGACCCTCCCAGGTAGGGGCCAACTTTCCGAAGAGCTTTTCTTTAGTGTGTAAGAAGACCTTCCTTCCCCTGGTTGGAAATCTCTTCTTTTAACTTTAGAAGCAAACCTGCTTCTCATCAAGACCTGATAGTGTGCAACTCTAAGGCGAGCTTTAACCCGTCTTTCTTCTATCAAATCAAGTTGATTTCTGATGGCCATCTCATTAGCGTGTCCGGAGAAGTTGTGAACACGAAAGGAAGGGAGTGTATTCTCTATGGGGGCTACTGCATCCATTCCATAGACCAAGGCGAAGGGTGATTCTTGTGTTGCAGCCCCAGGTGTTGTCTGGTAGGCCCACAAGACTTCTTGTAAATAACTAGGCCACTTCCCAGCAGCCCCTTCCAAATTCTTCCTTAAACCGGACAGTATAGTTCTATTAGCCACTTCAACTTGCCCATTAGCTTGTGGGTGGAAAGGTGAAGAAAAACAATGTTGTATACCCCTTGAGGCATAGAAGCTTTCCATTTCTCTATTGTCGAACTGTGGCCCATTGTCTGTTGTTATTTTCTGTGGGACACCAAATCTACAACATATGTTGGACAGAATGAATTTTATGACAGCTTTTGATGTTGTCCCTGCCAGGGGAGCTGCTTCTATCCACTTTGAAAAGTATTCAATGGCCACAATTATAGTTCTACGCCCTCCGGACGCCACAGGGAGAGGCCCTACTAAGTCCAACCCCCATCGAGCAAAAGGGATGGGCTCTGAAATTGACTCCAAAGGAATGGCTGGTACATGAATTTCATTGTTGTACCTCTGGCATGGGTCACACCTCTTCACCAATTCCTTAGCATCTTGCATTATGGAGGGCCAATAGTACCCGGCTAACAAAACTCTTCTTGTTAAAGCTCTAAACCCACAATGGGCTGATCCCTTACCATCATGCAATTCAGAGAGGACCACTTGTGACTCATCATCCCCTAAACAACGTAGGAGAGGTTTACTATAGGATTTTTTGTACAACACTTCTCTTAACATAATGAAACCACGAGCCTTGTGTTTCAATGTTCTGGCTTGTGATTTATCTGAAGGCACAATACCATCGGACATATATTGCATGAGAGGAGATCTCCAATCCTGAGGCTGCTTCACCTGTATTTCAAAAACTTCCTCTTCTTCACCCTTACTAAGTTGAATAGAAGGGCTTTCAAGCACATGGATCCATGGGTAAGACTTTGTATATGCTATTGTTGCCAATGAGTCTGCTAGCTCATTTTCTGCCCGGGGAATATGTTCGTAGACAACAACTTTAAACGAGAAATATGATCAAAAGGAACGGGAGATTCAGTCAGGAAGGCTGAAATCTGAGGTACGGCAAATGAATGACCAAAATGATATTGATGGTCAATCTGATCGATCTTGCACTGATCGCAAAGTCAAAAGTGATAAAAAAAGGTGTGTTTTGAAGCTTCTAAAGAGCATCATTCATCTCGAAAATAAAAGAAAGATAAGTAAGGATATATCACGTCTAGTGATGAGGAGGTTGAAAGCTCACGATCAGGTTATAAAAGGTATGAGGCTATTCGAAAGAGGAGAAGGATCCACCTCGCAAATTTAAGAAAGAGCATAGAGATAAAAGAGATAGTGTACCTCGATTTTTGAGGGTATCAAATTGGTGTGAGGAAACACATCGAATCAGTACAATGGGGATGACCGAAATTTGTATGCGGTAATGGGAACTGAAGATCAATATATTCAAGGTGTTGATTCGAGGAATTCTCCATTGACAAGTGAGATTAGATCTATTACGCTTCCAAAGCGTTTTGACACTTCAAAAGTTGAAAATTTTGATGGGATGCAAGATCGAGATGATCACATCAAACAGTTTAAAAATTACATGATGAACTTCAAGGATGACGATCGGGTAGTTTGTCGGGCCTTTTCTCAGACTTTTAAAGGAACAACTTTGAAATGGTATAACCAAATTCTAAGGGGATCCATATCAAACTTCATATACTTTTATACTTTCTATCGAAGACTTTACGTTGGAAGTTAAGAGATGAGAGCAAATGGGGATATGATTATCCAATGCAAGCAAACAGTTGGAGAAAAATTGAATGATTACACGAAGCACTTTGTTTTGACGAAAGCAAGTTTGGATAATTGTGAAGAGCTGGTTGCGATGGAAACTTTTTGCCTGGGATTATTGCCAGGGGATTTGACTAATGAAACAACGAGAAGAAGGGATTTAACTTTTGGGGCTTTGATGGCTCAAGTAGAGGACCAAATCAAGGTTGAGGAATCGACCAAGGTTCGAGGTGTAGCTGCTACTGTTCAAAAGAGTTCTAGCCATATGCCACATAATCAGGAGCAGACTTCAAATTCTTCTCAGCAAGCCCATCTGAGGAATAAATAAAACCTACCACCTTGAATCGGAGGATATTCGAATCAAGCTCCATCATACCAATTTAACAGGTTGCGGCCAAATCAATGGATAAGTCCTGAATATTATGCAGATCTAACTGAAAGTTTGGCTGTAATTTTTGATAAAACCAAAGGATATATAAATTTCAGGAAGCACGCTCCAATCAACATGCCAAAGGAGGAGTGAAATAATAAGTTTTGTAGATATCGTAATGATATTGGTTATGATACTAATGATTGTATCGATCTGAAAAAGGAAGTACAAATTTTAATTGAAAATGGGAAGTTATTGACCTATGTGAAGTCTTAGAGTAATGTATCAAAAACTCCCATAGCATCGACTTCACAACCAACCAATTTAAATGCATAGGCTGAAAATCTGATGATCCTGGATTCGAAGGTTAATGATTTCGATGCAGCATCAGAATATTTGGATACGAATCCAGATCGGTTAATTCTGATGGCTATTGAGGAGCCAATAAAGAAGGACTATGTTAAAGATTTTCTGAATATTTTGAGTCATTGGCTATTTTTGGGGGTGATTCGATGACTGGTAATACTGATAGTTCGAGGAAAAGACATATTGTAAGTTTGGCAACTCAGATAGAGGGTAAAATATCTGCTCATTTGTATGGCAAGATAGACATTTCTTTTATTCTTTTCGATGAGGATGATTTGCGGGGCACTGTAGGGCCACATGAGGATGCAGTGGTCATTGGGGCAGAAGTTGCTGGCATTGAGATTCAGAGCGCAATCCTTCTTGGGAGTTCTACGAGCGTTCTTTTTAAAGCAACGTATGATAGGATGCGCAATCCTCCTCGGATTTCTCAGTCAGAGCGCACCATCATTGGTTTTACTGGAGTAATTGCGCGGTTAATAGGAGAATTCGATGGGGAGGTTAGTTTGGGAAAATGACCTTTCAAGAAGAAGGTTCAAGTAATTTTTATGGTGGTAGACTATCCTACAAGTTATAATGCCATTTTTGGAAGATCCTGGTTGTCAAGGATGTATGGCATTGTATCAACAGTCCATCATTATTTCAAATATGTCGTCGAAGACCGTGTAGGGTTCGTTCGAAGCGACCAAAGGGTTGCAAGGGAATGTTACGCCACTGCACTTCGGATTCGAGGATCCAACAATGGTGATATGATGAACATATAACAGTCAGGGGGGTTGACCTCGGATTTTGATGAAAGGGTTGATGATCCGAGGAAAACCTCAGGGTCATTAATAATAAGTGAAGACATTGAGAAGTATACCTGTTCTGAAGGAAGAGTACTTTGAATAGGAACCTTACTGACCCCAGTTCTATGTCAACATTGTTACAATTTTTGTCTCATAATCTGATTTTTTTTTTCTTGGAAAACAGAGGACGTGGTACGAGTACCGATCGAAGTAATTTGCCATAGCCTAGCTGTTAATCCGAGGGTGTAATTCAAAAAATGCGAGCATTTTCGTCAGAAAAGGAAGAAGCTATTGTTTCCGAGGTGGACCACTTATCTAGGGTCGGATATATAAGGGAATCCCAATATTCTTTATGGATGACGAATCTAGTAGTGGTCAAGAAGAAAAATGAGAATGTGTGTTGATTTTACGGACTTAAATCGGGCATGTCCTAAAGACCCATTTTATGTTCCTCGAATAAACCAATTGATTGATTTTACTTTTATGGATACTTTTGCAGGATATAATCAGATCCAGATGGACCCGAAGGATCGAGAATGTACTACTTTCATCACTGATATGGACTTGCATTGTTATAAAGCTATGCCTTTGGATTGAAAATGCAGTGGCTACTTACCAAATATTAATAAATAAAGCATTTGCTACCCAAATCGGAAGAAACATGGAGGTATACACTGATGAAATGGTGGTAAAAATCTTAGTAGATGAAGCGCACTTGGAAGATTTAGAGGAGATATTTCTGATTTTAAGGGCAATAAGGCTGAAACTGAATCCAGAAAAATGTACTTTTGGAGTTCGATCAGGGAAATTTCTGGGTTATGTTATCAGTGAAAGAGGGATACAAGCTGGCCCAAAACAATTAAAAGTTGTGGTATCTATGAAAACGCCTCAAACTATCAAAGAAGTACAAATTTTAACAGGAAGGTTAGCAACACTTAACAGATTTATTTCTAGATTCTCTGATAAATGTTTTCCTTTCTTTCAAGTTTTGCAAGGGGCAAATAAGTTTGAGTGGATATCGGATTGTGAAGCAATATTTAAAAGTATCAAGGATTTATTATCATCACCTGAAATATTATCTAAGCCTCGAAGTGGTGAACAACTCATTTTGTACATTGCGGTATCAGATTTTGCAGTAAATGCAATATTGATAAGTGAAGTTTCAGCAATTCTGAAGCCGATGTACTATGTCAGCAAAAGTTTGGTGGCAGCAGAAAAGATATATTTGAAACTTGAGAAATTGGCATTGACATTGGTGGTGGCTGCTAGAAAGATGCACCGTTATTTTCAAACTTATACCATCGAAGATCAGACCTCATTTATATTGAAAAATGTTTTGCAACGTCCTGATATTTCGAGGAGAATGACTAAGTGGTCAGTGAAATTGGGAGATTTTGATATTACATTTACACCTCCAACTGCAATTAAAGCGCAAGCTTTGGCAGATTTCCTTGTGGAATTTCATTCAAGTAGATCGGATAAAGAGGATATCAATGATGTTTTACCAGTAAATTTGATGTGGGTTATTCAAACTGATGGCGGTTCTAGTATTTCGGGATGCAGCGCTGGAGTTCAATTAGTTGCCCCAGCTGGAGAAACAATTTTTCAATTTATCAAATTTAGTTTTCACGTTTCAAATAATGAAGCTGAATACAAAGTTCCTTTAGTTGGTTTGAGACTTGTAAAAATATGTGAAGTAACTTTAGTAGGATTAGAGAAAGATTCAAATTAGTAGCAAATCAAATATCTGGAAGTTTCGAAGCAAAAAATGATCGCTTAATTTTGTACCTTCGAGAACTTCAACATTTGATACTTTTATTCGACTGCGTTGTTGTGGAATATATAAGTCGAGGAAGTAACACAGTGGCTGACTCATTAGCAAATATTGCTTACAAGGAATAATATCCGTGGATTTTTCTGCAAGAAAGTCCTTCGATTTTAACTCAGTTAGATCAGTGTGAATCTATTGAGGAACAGTTTGTCACCTCAGATATATTCAGAAGCAACTAGAGAACTGATATTTTTTATTTTCTTAGTAGAGGAGAGTTACTTGTAGATGCAAAATTGGCCAAAACATTGCGAGGCAAAGCTTTTGGCTGCATAGTTTTAGATGGAGTTTTGTATAAGAAAGCATTGAGTAGGCCCTTACTAAGATATTTAAATAGACAAGAATCACATGAAGTTTTATCAGAGCTACATGATGGAGAAGGATCAACGCATTGTGGCTTTAAGGCATTAACTCGTCGAGTTTTTCTTACAAGGTTTTATTGGCCTTCAATCATGAACGATGCCAATAATTTGGTTTGAAGCTATGATACTTGTGAAATATTTTCTAATTTTATTCATAAGACATCAGTTCCACTTATGTCTATTACTGAAGCCATTCCGTTTAATAGATGGGGAATTTATTAGTGGGACCTTTACCAATGACTTCTGGAGGACAACAAATGATAATTGTTGCAGTGGATTATTTTATAAAGTAAGCTAAAGTAGAGCCATTGTCTGGAACAAAGGCAAAGGATGTGATTAAATCCATTGTAACAATATTTAATGTCGTTTTGAAGTGCCTCGAAAGATTACCACAGACAATGGTCCTCAATTTAATAATAAAGAAATGGCTTCGTTTTGTGCTTCTAAGGGAATTAATCAGTGCTTTTCAACACCATTTCATCCCCAAGCAAATGGGCAAGTTGAGATGACAAACAGATCTGTTTTGGAAGGGTTGAAGAAGAATTTAACCGGAGCGGCAGGAAAATGACTTAATTATTTGCAAAAAGTACTTTGGGCTTATCTAGTAAAGAAACTCATTTTGCTTTAGTACATGGAATGGATTTTGTTAGCCCTGTGGAATCTACTCTGTCAGTTTTAGGATAACTCAATATTCTGAAATGTTGAATGACGAAGCCAAAAGAGAAAGTTTGGATTTGATTGATGAGAAAAGATTTCGAGCTCATTTAAATATAATTCATTATCAAACTCTTATGAAAATAGGTATACTTCGAGGGTGAAAATGAGGGAGTTTAAGGTAGGTGATAAAATGTTGAGAAAGTTATTTTTACACACCAAGGAGAAGAGCCTCGAAAAGATGGCCCCAAATTGGGAAGGACCTTATATGGTTGTTGAAAGGATAAAACCAGGCTCCTATCGCGTTTGTTATAATCAGGGGAGGATGCTTCAACACCCGTGGAATACACAGCATATGAAGTTTTAATGAGAATAACTATGTATATCGTTTTCTTTAATTGATTAGCGCACTCTTTCCTACCCTGTTGGCCCAGGGAAGTTTTAACGAGGCGTTATGTATATATTCAAAATTATCAATAAAATGCATTTTTGGCTAATGGTTGTTTAAAATTGTTTATTTAAACTATTTTGGTGACTGATCAAAGACTGATCATCTTTGAAGTTGACCATAAGTAGAATCTTCTGAAGTATTGCATACACTTTTCGAAGAAACAACCATGTTCAAAGTGTTACGCTCATTAAAAGCACTATGATGTTTGAAGTGATACGCTCACTAAACAGACTATAATGTTCGAAGTGCTACCCTCATTAAACGCACTATGATGTTCGAAGTGCTATGCTCATTAAACCCACTATGATGTTCGAAGTGCTATGCTCATGAAACGCACTATGATGTTCGAAGTGTTACGTTTATTAAACACTTTATGATATTCGAAGTGTTACGTTCATTAAACACTTTACGATATTCGAAGTGGTACGTTCATTAAATGCACTATAAATTTCGAGGTGTTGTGAATTTTTATATTATGTTTTTATCTCAAATAATTAATGTAAATAACAATCGAATGTGAGCATAACTTGAAATGAAAAATAAAGCATAAACAAAGACCTTTGTCATTCAAATTAATTCGATGAGCACAAAAGTTATAGTAATGATATGACAGGTACAAAAAATAAAAAAGATAGTAAAATTACTCATCCTCGAAGCTCTCTTCGGATTCTTCCTATCTAGATGATAAACTTGGAATAGGATAAAACACTTCGCTAGGATGCCTTTCGACGGAGATTTCACTCCAAAAGTTGGAAAAATCCATCTTAGGATACGTGGTATGAATTTCTCGAAGAAATGTGATGAATTTTTGTTCTTTTCCATTGTTGATAGCTGCCAACATATCTTTTGTACATTCATGTTCAGCAGCAGTGATACCAAGTTGTTTTTCTTTTTCGAGTTGAGCTTTGATGGTGATTATCTCATCGGTCAATTTTTTATTTTCTGCTTCACTATTGACACGAGATGTTTGAAGCTCATCGAATGTTTTCTTCTCAGTAGCTAACTCTTTACAATGTTTGGTCTTGAGTTGATTAATTGTTTCATGGTGCGAGGTGTTGAGACCTTCTTTCTCGATTTGATGCTGTTCTTGGAGATACTTTTTGATATACAAAAGTCCTATAGGAAATTCAGATATTTCCATTTGGAACTCATGAAATTGATCTTTTACAAGATCACCAAAGATATCCCTCATTTTTTCTCAGCTTCAGCATCACCTTTATAGTGAGCCATCTATTTATCAACACGCTTCAGATCATTTTGAGAGCCTTAGATTTCTTGAGGAAGATTTTTCGCTGCAGTGTTAAGATTGAAAAAAGGTTAAGTGCGGGGAGAACATCTGGGTTTGGTTTGACAGAAGGAAAGACCACTGGACTAGGTCGAGGGATAAGATCTAAGGAGATTGCATGAATAATAACCTCAACAGATACAGATTCGGAGGTAGCAGGTGCAAGTGTCCTACCAAGATTATGCAAATGAGTTTGAATCTCTTGAATGATAGTATCTTCTTCTCCAATAAGATCTTGCGATTCGTTGAAGTTAATGAAACTGTCAAGATCAAAGTGATCATCACCTTGGTTATCTTATGCAGCTACAGTTTCCTTTTGCTGGTTGGTAGTGTCTTCAGCATTGCCTTTATTTTTCTTTTGATGAATTTGTTGATTCTCTGCAGCTGAAACTTCATTGTCATCGGATAATATTTCTTCGATGGTCTCCATTGTTTTCTTTTTCTCTTCCTTATGGGGGTTGGTTCTAGTGGTGCCTTTCTTTTTCAAAAACGTATCAGTTTTTTTCTTTTTTGGAGAAGGTCCCTCTTTTCTTCCTTCTTCGATTGTGGAAAGTTTGTTTTCTTTCATCTTTCGCTTCGAACCTTTTGCCTTCAGATCTGTTGAAGGGCTAGCACCAGATATAGTAGCTGCATTTTTATTCTTTTTTGCCGTCTTCTTTTGGGGAAGATGGCTGTCTGATATATTGAAAATGGGTAAGAACACTTTGCAGTCGGGATGGACCAATATTTTGACAACTTGTCGAGGGTTGGGTGGCTCCATCAAATTTTTGGGAGGAAAGGCTCCAGGTGTGATCAGGAATAGGTGATTGTTGAGAAATTTGATGGGTTTGAAGGTTGTGTGGAAAACGTTATTTCATTTCTTTTCAACCCAAGCAACAAGTTTAATAAAGGTTCCTTTGGATTTTTCTTGACGAATGGCATACCACCTCAGAATCTTCGTTCGAAATATAGAAGTTGATAATGAATGAGGGTAACAGCAGTGAAAAAATTAATTTAGAAAAAGAATATTAAGAGACTTACGCCTACTCCTCCAGACGAGGTTCAATCTTGATGGGTTAACTTCAGATATAACTTTACCATTTTCCCATGCTCCTGAAATGAGGATGAATTTTTGCTTCCAACATTTGTCTGTCTCCAGGAGATAGTCGATGATTTTTAATTCATCACCCAACGTAAGATAGTAAAACAGAAGCATTGGTCCCTTTGACAATTTGGTTAAAGATATAAAATCCATGATGCATATCAGAATTTTGGACAAGCGGGAGGCCATGATTAGAGAAAGAAGTGTGAACCATTGATTTGGTGTTGGTGTGGATAATAATTGCCTGAGGGTAGGCTGGTAATTTCGAGTAGAGTTTTAAGGTGGTGTATGGGTGTTTAACAGTGGTATGTGGGTGTTTAACGGTGGTATGTGGGTGTTTAACAGTTAGAGTAGAGAGTAGAGAGATGATTAAGCAGCTTGGTAGCAGTTAATTCTCATTACCCCTAGTTAATGCGGGTGGTTAGGTATTTATAGTATAATGTTTGGGCCTTATGGGCTTTCAGGTCATGTTTAATGGACCCGGGTCATGTTTAAAGACCCATGAGCTCTAAGTAGGAGAGCAAGTAGCTTAGTCAAGAAGTGTTTAGGTTTTTTAGTACTTTTGTCATAGTTCGAACAGCCTTAAGTTCACAGAAATCTGTCTGGTCCAAATAACCTGTTCGATCAATGTCCAAGTAACCTGTTCGATCCATGTCCAAGTAACCTGTCCGGTATTCGGAGAGACTAGACCGATTTGCCCTGTCCGGGGAGCATGCTGAATTCGGACTCATCAGGAGCCCCTTTTTTAGGTGTTTGAGCAAGTATTCTTGTCAAAGAACTGAAAAACAGTCCGATGTCTGAAGTGGTTTTCAATCCGGACAGATCTATGGGTATACCCGGACAGGTTAAACTTTACGAATTCAGAACGGTTTTTGCCAGAGTTAGTGGGACACGTGTCGCCTTCTGATTGGACACTCCAACCGTTTTTTCACCTTGAATTTCGCACCATCTTCTTTACCAAGTAACCTCTTTAAGTACAAGTGGTGACGTCAGCGCCGTCTTTTAATCATTGCCAAACTTTTCGAATTCTCCTAGGAATCAACTCCTTTTCTTAGTTTCACTATAAATTCAAACTCATTTTCCAATGTTTTACCATCTCTTTCACATTTACTCTGCAAATTTACTCAGAGCTTTCTCTCTCTAAAGCAAAAAGTTTCCTTGGCAGTTTATGTTTACAGCAAGAACAGCATTGATCAAGGGTGGTTGGCTCAATCTTTCGGAGTTGGAGAAAGCGCAAAAGGTCGAGAAGGAAAGACGAATAGCAGCAAGGCTACCATCATCACATGTTGAGAGACCAGCTGCTTCTGTTACAGAGTCAGATCGAGGCTCGTCCTCCTCCAAAGGTACTAAGCCCAAAAAACTCTTTCAATCCACCCTTTCACCCATAGTCTCTGGTTCCTCGGTCCAGGAATCAATACATGCTGTTGAGCCAGGAGTTACTGCTACAAGCGTTAGGAAACCTTCACCGTTTATTGCAATGGGGTCTGACACAGAGCACTCTCCGGAGAAGCTGGTGGTTAAAAGAACAAGCCGGTTAGTCAAAGGGCTAGCCACCAAAAATACTCCCACCAAATCGGGGACGAAAAACAGTGGCTCTGGGTCTGGAGTGCCCATCAAAGCTCCCCGGGAAAGATCATCTGGTCCGGAGGCCAGCAGCCCGGTACCCCCAAGAGAGACTTCTGCCTCTGAGCCCCATCCTAAGACAAGAAGTCAAAGAAACACAGAGGGCCAGCAGTCCGGTAGCCAAGCTGAGCCAAGCTTTAACCCTCCCCGGACCTCTACCACAGACATTCCCCCAACAGTTATGGAGGAGAGGATGGAGGACTCTGCTGAAGAGGTCCCTTTCGAGTCTGAGTCTTCTAGCCAGACTGAAAATGCTGCTATTGCCAAAAAAGGCAAGGAAAACCTGTACTTGAGGCATCCGGAGCTGCCGGAGTGCCTTGAGGAGAAGGTGGGGCCATGTTTCCACAGAGTTGAGCTCAAATATCTCTTGGCCTTACAGAAGACCAATTATGCATTCATCCATACTCTTGACCTGGGGCGAATGCGCACAAAATGGGGGATCCCGGAAAACGTAAAGATAAGGATCCTCATCGATCCGGAGACCCCCATGTATTGCAAGAGGAACGAAATAGTCTTCTTTACAGAACTATTTAATTGGGGACTCAGGTTCCCACTGGATCCGGAGATCGTTCGATACTTCCACCTGGTGAAGCTCTGCCCGAGCCAGCAGAGCCCCAATGGCTGGTTTACTTTGATGTCATGTATTATGGCATCCAGGCTGTCCGGGATCCCTCTTCCTATGGAAGAGTTTGCAGCGGTGGCCAACCTTTGCAAGCATCACCAATTCCCCTTTTATCACTTCAATATGGGGAACGATCTCAAGGCTGTTGATGATCTCTTGGAGTCAGAGAGCAAATGGAGGAGCCAATTTCTGTTTGTCAGTGGCGCTTGGGAAAATGGCAAAAATATCAAGGTCGATGAGAACCCAAGCCTCCTCAGGAGTAGGTGGAGGAGTGACCGTAAGTTCCTTACTTTAAATCTCTGTCCGTTTCTCCTTTTTTTTTTAAGTTAATTTAAATTGACCAGTTTCTCTTTTGTTCTAGCAGAGCTGCCAAAGAAGTTCGGGGATTATCTGAAGGCCGTACAGACTTCCTGTGGCAAAATCAATGCTTGGGCCGCAGAGAACTGGGAGAATCGATTCCACAAAGCCTTCACTGCTGGAAATCTTGCAAGGTCTCACCTGTGGAACACCACAGGTCGGAGAGACCTAACTTGGGAGGAGCTCACCACCCCGCCTCCAGAAGACATTGTGCTGAGAAGGTCCCATGAGTTAGATGGGACACTCTACCTGCCTGCCCGGGCTAAAGCCCCAAGCAAAATGAAGGGCAAGAAGAGAGGCAAAAAGGGGGCAAGTGATGCTGAGAATGATGCTCCAACAGACCCGGAGGGGCCGGCCCAGGTTCAAATCGATGCAGCCCTCTTGCAAGTGGTGGAGCAAGAGACTGAGAGGCAGGAAGTAGACCTTCCAAAACCTCCAAGGGCTCCCAAGAGGACTCGCAAGCAAGTAGGTGAAAGTGCTGACCGGGAAGTCAAGAAGAAAAAGACTTCACAAGGAGATGAGCTTGCTCTCCGGGATCCGGAGCCCTCTTTTCCTACTGACCCCTCTGACCCAACGCTGGCCGAAGAGATCCCAAGAGAGTTTCATACTGATGAAGTTGAGGGGGGAGAGCTCAACTTGGATGAAGTGGACATCACCGGTCTGGGTGGGCTTGGTGAATATTTCCTTGGCCTCCCCAGATACGAGTTCGCAGGGCCTTACATCCCTCCGAGCAGCTCCAATACGGTCAATTTCAATGGTAAGACTTTCATGGTTTCTAGTGAAAAGGACACTATAGCCCATTCCTTGCTTAGTAATATGCAGCCAGTTCTCTTATTGGAGAGGCAAGTCCGGAGTCAAGCAGACACCATCAAAGACCTCAAGTCTGAGAAGGAAAAGCTGTCCGAAGACCTCCGCACTGCCACCACCAATGCTGACTTGCTTAAGGAAGCAAATGAGGAGTTGAAGAGGAAGCAAGATGAAAGCAACACAAAAGTTGCCACCCTAGAAGAAACCATAAAAGATCTTCAAGAGAAGCTGTCCGGTATGGAAAAGGACCTTACGACCTCAAGGGGAGAAACTACTGCAAAGGAGAAGATCATTACCAACCTGACTACTGACAAGATCGCTCTAGAAAATGCAGTGACCCAGGCTGCTGAGGAGAAAAATGCTATGTTAAAGGACCAAGAGGCCACAATCAATGCCAAGATCAACGCCTATGCCAGGGAAATGATTAAAAGCGAAGAGTTAATGGTTCAAAGGGTAAAGTCTGATATGGTTCTCCTTTTTCATGAAAAATTTCCGAAGAGGACCCTGGGGGACTTATGGCTCAATGTGGATGATGATGACCTTCCATATTATACAATGGTGGACGAGGATGGAATTCCCAGTGAGTCTTCATCTGGTGATGAAGAGAAGACCGGAGAGAGCCCTGGTGAAGAGGAGAATGATCCCAAGGGCAAGAAAATAGTCGAAGGGGGGAGCGACTCTAAGGGTAAGAAAACAGATGAAGGGGAGCCATCTTCAAAGGCTCAATCTTAATTTATGATTTACTTGGTTTATCTTTTGGTCAAACTAAAGTCCTTGGAAGGACAAGGAACTCTTTTTGTTGTGGTGTCCTGTATTTGTTCGAACAGGTTTTTGTGCTATATCCTGACTTACTCGAAAAGTCCTTGGAAGGCCAAGGCAATTTTAAGTTGTTTAATGAATATTTCTGTTTTGCACAACCATCATCTTCTTTCATTGTTTGTTTTAGTTTAGATAGCTAGAGTTTAAGTAGCTTTTAGTTATTGCATTGTGAGAGTGTTTAAATTCTCCGGCTAGAGTTTAAATAGCCCTTAGATCTTTCAGTCCGGGTAGTATAACAAGAGATAGAACTTTGAAAAAACTTAGAAAATTTTGAAGAAGGCATCGAATTTTATTCAACCATCCGGACACCTCACTAAAACCTCCCCGTGCCACCAGGGAGGAAAGAGTATGCCCCCAAATATTTACATGGAAGTTCAAACAAGTAAATATTTACACAAGTATTATTCTAGATACATCCGAAGATGCTCAATATTCCAAGGATGAGTTAGAACCCTGCCATCTTTGTCTTCCAACCAATAAGTTCCAGACTTGATTCTTTCAATCACTATGTACGGACCCTCCCAGGTAGGGGCCAACTTTCCGAAGAGCTTTTCTTTAGTGTGTAAGAAGACCTTCCTTCCCCTGGTTGGAAATCTCTTCTTTTAACTTTAGAAGCAAACCTGCTTCTCATCAAGACCTGATAGTGTGCAACTCTAAGGCGAGCTTTAACCCGTCTTTCTTCTATCAAATCAAGTTGATTTCTGATGGCCATCTCATTAGCGTGTCCGGAGAAGTTGTGAACACGAAAGGAAGGGAGTGTATTCTCTATGGGGGCTACTGCATCCATTCCATAGACCAAGGCGAAGGGTGATTCTTGTGTTGCAGCCCCAGGTGTTGTCTGGTAGGCCCACAAGACTTCTTGTAAATAACTAGGCCACTTCCCAGCAGCCCCTTCCAAATTCTTCCTTAAACCGGACAGTATAGTTCTATTAGCCACTTCAACTTGCCCATTAGCTTGTGGGTGGAAAGGTGAAGAAAAACAATGTTGTATACCCCTTGAGGCATAGAAGCTTTCCATTTCTCTATTGTCGAACTGTGGCCCATTGTCTGTTGTTATTTTCTGTGGGACACCAAATCTACAACATATGTTGGACAGAATGAATTTTATGACAGCTTTTGATGTTGTCCCTGCCAGGGGAGCTGCTTCTATCCACTTTGAAAAGTAGTCAATGGCCACAATTATAGTTCTACGCCCTCCGGACGCCACAGGGAGAGGCCCTACTAAGTCCAACCCCCATCGAGCAAAAGGGATGGGCTCTGAAATTGACTCCAAAGGAATGGCTGGTACATGAATTTCATTGTTGTACCTCTGGCATGGGTCACACCTCTTCACCAATTCCTTAGCATCTTGCATTATGGAGGGCCAATAGTACCCGGCTAACAAAACTCTTCTTGTTAAAGCTCTAAACCCACAATGGGCTGATCCCTTACCATCATGCAATTCAGAGAGGACCACTTGTGACTCATCATCCCCTAAACAACGTAGGAGAGGTTTACTATAGGATTTTTTGTACAACACTTCTCTTAACATAATGAAACCACGAGCCTTGTGTTTCAATGTTCTGGCTTGTGATTTATCTGAAGGCACAATACCATCGGACATATATTGCATGAGAGGAGATCTCCAATCCTGAGGCTGCTTCACCTGTATTTCAAAAACTTCCTCTTCTTCACCCTTACTAAGTTGAATAGAAGGGCTTTCAAGCACATGGATCCATGGGTAAGACTTTGTATATGCTATTGTTGCCAATGAGTCTGCTAGCTCATTTTCTGCCCGGGGAATATGTTCGTAGACAACAACTTTAAATTTTAGTGCTTCATTCTTGAGGAGGAGTAAATACTTCACAAGTTGCTCCTTTCTAGCCTCAGATTGGCCTAAAGCATGGTGGATAAGCAATTGAGAGTCACTTAGCAGTTTAACCCTCTTAGCCCCACAGATGTAGGCTAACTTTAACCCAGCTATAGCTGCTTCGTATTCGGACTCGTTATTAGATGCCCTGAAAGCAAAACAAATAGCCTGGTACATACTATCTCCATAAGGGGAAGTTAAACATATTCCTGCACCACACCCCATAGTGTTAGATCCACCATCTGTTCGGACGATCCAGACTTTCTTGTCTTTTGTATCAGTAGCTTGCTCCGAATCCCTATCGGAGTGGAACTCAACCAAGAAATCAGCCACAGCTTGGGCTTTTACTGCTGTCCGGGGAGCAAATTCTATGTCGAAGTCCCCCAATTCTACTGACCACTTAATCATTCTGCTCGAAATGTCTGCTTTTTGAAGGACATTCTTTAAAGGAAAAGATGTCCGGACAATGATAGGATGAGCCTGGAAATAAGGCCTCATCTTCCTTGCAGCTATTACCAGAGCTAATGCCAACTTTTCAAGTTTCAAGTAACGTCTCTCAGCATCTATCAAGCTCTTGCTGATGTAGTACACTGGGTGGGGATACCTATCGACCTCTCTTACCAGCAAAGCACTGATGGCACAACTTGAAACTGCCAAATATACAAAGAGAGTCTCCCCATCAACTGGTTTGAACAAAGTTTTGGGGGAGGACAGGTGTTTCTTGATTTTATTGAAAGCTTCATCACACTGTGGGGTCCATTCGAAACCCTTTGCACCCTTTAAAGTTTGGAAGAAAGGAGCACACCTGTCCGAAGACCTGGAGATAAACCTGTTTAAAGCTGATAATCTCCCCGTTAACCGTTGTACTTCCTTGACATTTCGTGGAGGTTCCATCTGGAAAAGAGCATTCAGCTGGTCCGGATCGGGCTGTATTCCATGCTCACTTATGATATAGCCTAAAAACTTCCCGGACTGCACTCCGAAGACACATTTCTCAGGATTTAACTTCAAATTTACTTTTACCAAGTTGGCAAAAGTTTCTTGGAGATCGGACAAGTGTAACTGCTCATCCACACTTTTCACCATCATATCATCAATGTAAACCTCCATATTTCTTCCAATTTGATCAGCAAATGCCTTGTTGACTAGCCTTTGATAAGTAGCCCCAGCATTTTTCAAACCAAAGGGCATTACCTTGTAGCAATGCAGACCCCTGTCAGTGACAAACGTGGTATGCTCTTGATCTTTTGGATCTACTTGAATCTGATTGTACCCGGAGAAGGCATCCATAAAGGAAAGCAGCTTGTTCCCAGAAGTAGAGTCTACTAACTGATCTATCCGGGGGACCGGATACAAGTCTTTTGGGCAAGCTCTATTGAGATCTGTGAAGTCAATGCACATGCGCCATTTGCCATTTTTCTTTTTTACCAGGACAGGATTGGCAGTCCACAAAGGATATTGAGATTCTTTAATGTGCCCCATCTTTGTGAGTCTGTCAACTTCTTGTACTATGACATCAGCCTTTTCTTTTGAGAAAGCTCTTCTCTTTTGAACCACTGGTGCTACATCTCTTCGGACAGATAGGTGATGGGATATCACTTCTGATGGAACTCCAGTAACATCAGCATTGCACCAAGAAAAAACATGCTGATGGTCTTTCAAAAATTTCAACATCTCTTCTTTCAACATTTGTGGCATCTTGGACCCTGTCTTGACACTCTTGCCTTCTTCCAAACAGTGCGTTTCAACCTCTTCAATTGGGATCAACACTCCAGGGGTCTCTCTAGGGTCATCAATTTCACCCTCACCCCAGAAAGGCCCTCAAACTGCTATTGATCATTTATTCGGACCGCCCCCAATGTTCGAGGAGCCAGGGCAGTGGCATAGCATTCTCTTGCAATTTTTTGGCTGCTCCGGACAACCCCAACCTGTCCCTGAACAGCATACTTTAAGCACTGGTGGACTGTTGAAGCCACTGCATGCATCCTAGAGAGCCAAGACCTCCCTAGAATAGCATTATAGCAAGTGGGACAATCCACCACAATGAAGAGTATTCTAACCATTTTCTTGAAAGGGCCCCTGCCCAGTCACATCTCTTCTTCGAATTCTCCGATCACATCGGCTGAGCTGCCTGTGAAGCCCACGATTGACCTGTCCAACTTTTGAATCACAGCTGGATTTTTCATTTTCTTATAAGTGGTTAGGAAAAGGATATTGGCTGAGCTTCCAGTATCCACCAAAATTCGCCTTATTTCATTGCCCCCTATAGAGGCTCCTATGACAACAGCATCCTCATGAGGGCCAGCAATGTCTCTTAAATCATCCTCATCAAAGACAATGAAGGGGAATGAGTTCGGTGACTGATAAGATGTCATGCCTCCTTCTAGCTGGGAGGCTAAATTATGAACATGCCTCTTTCTCGAAGAAGTAGTAGGAGCTGTCATAGTGTCCCCTCCAAAAATTGTAAGTGACTCGAAGAATTTAACGAGCCCGGAAACCGACCTAGAACACTCCTCTATAGCACCCACCCTGTTTCGAGTTGGATCAGGATCCAAGTATTCAGATTCCACATCAAACCTTTCAACTATAACCATGGCCCCCTCTGGGGCAGCATTACTTGGACCAACCCGGTGAGTGTTGTCAGGCTGTTGCCTCCTCTTCTCTTAACGTATGCTCCCAACTTTCCCCTTTCAATCAGGTTTTGAACTTCTTGTTTCAATGCTATGCAATCATCAGTGGTATGGCCAATATCATTGTGATATTGGCAAAAGGAGCTGTTACGATGCTCTCTAGGAGACTGCAAGGTTGCAGGTCTCCGGTAATGCACCTCATCTTTTGTCTTATCGAAAATTGTGGCCACACTTTCTTTGAGCTCTGCAAAACACTCCGGTTGGACCCATGGCCCTCTTTTGTTTCTGGATTGTTGACTTTGAGCGGGAGCAGCTAGCTGAGACTGAGCTTTTTCCCTAACATGCCCCTGTCCGGTTTCTTTTGCTTTATTCCCGGACTGGTTTTGATTTGGGGTTGGTGCCACTGGGGTGGACCTCACCTATCTGTGCACCCTGGTCTTCTTTGTTTCATCAACGTTTATTTGTTTGCCAACTTGATTTAGCAATCCTCCCCAGGTCATGGCCTTCTTTCTAGTCACCGAATCAGCCAGATTGCCTGGGTTCAAACCTTGCCTTAGGGATGCTATTGCCACCTGTTCGAAGCAATCAGCCAACCCATTCTTTGTGTTTACAAAACGACTTATGTACTCTTTCAAGGACTCATTTGGCTCCTGGGCACAATGGATTATTGTGTCTCCATTGCCCTTCAGCTCCTTACTCCCTACAAACTGCCTTCGAAAGGCCCACCCAAAACGTATCAAAATCTTTAATACAACCCTGAGGCAGGCTGTTGTACCATTTCAGAGTACTCCCCGTAAAAGATTGGGAGAATTCCCTACAAAGTAGTTTATCATCGTCATCAAAGTTCATCATGAAGTTCTTGAATTGCTCCAGATGATTGTCCGGATCAGTACTGCCATCGTACTTCTCCATTTTAGTACTGTCAAACCTTTTGGGGAGGTTTCCGGACAGGATTTTAGAAGACACTGGAGACTGCCTCCAATTTCTTCCACGACTAAACATAGTATCTTCATTGGGAGTTGCAAAGATACCTGGCTCATCGTGGAAAGCAAAGGGATCCATCAGCATCTTGTTCGTATACCTCCGGTGGTGAGATGACCCCTTTCCAATATGCCTTTTCATTCTTCCATGGTGGTCTCTTTTTCTTGAATATTTCTTAACATGCTTTTGCTTTTTCTTGGTTCGACCCTCATCACTGCTAGAGGACAAAGATTTTCCATTTCCCTTACTGTCCGAAGAGCTACCCGAAGATTCTGAGCTCGAGTCAGAACTCTCCACAGGCTTGGACCGGTGAGACTTTTTAGAACTAGCATGAGTCTTTTTGGTGCTCACATGAGTTTTGGAAGCCTCATGATCTCTGGGGTTATCGGTGTGATGAACAACCGATGCCTTGGATTTTTCTTTCACGCCCATCTTGGCCTTTTCAGCCCTCAGAGGTTATATTTCAAGCTTTAACCTGTCGCGTTCTTGGACAGTGTACTCATCGTTTTCTTCCACCACTTTGAGCAAAGCTGGTGGAAGCTCTGGATTGTCCGGATTCATACGGACAGAATTTCTTGGCAGTTTTTGAATGCTTGATTCAGGCACCTCTCTCCTCCCACTGTGGTCGCCAATTTGGTGTGGATAATAATTTCCTGAGGGTAGGCTGGTAATTTCGAGTAGAGTTTTAAGGTGGTGTATGGGTGTTTAACAGTGGTATGTGGGTGTTTAACGGTGGTATGTGGGTGTTTAACAGTTAGAGTAGAGAGTAGAGAGATGATTAAGCAGCTTGGTAGCAGTTAATTCTCATTACCCCTAGTTAATACGGGTGGTTAGGTATTTATAGTATAATGTTTGGGCCCTTATGGGCTTTCGAGTCATGTTTAATGGACCCGGGTCATGTTTAAAGACCCATGAGCTCTAAGTAGGAGAGCAAGTAGCTTAGTCAAGAAGTGTTTAGGTTTTTTAGTACTTTTGTCATAGTTCGAACAGCCTTAAGTTCACAGAAATCTGTCCGGTCCAAATAACCTGTTCGATCCATGTCCAAGTAACCTGTTCGATCCATGTCCAAGTAACCTGTCCGGTATTCGAAGAGACTAGACCGATTTGCCCTGTCCGGGGAGCATGCTGAATTCGGACTCATCAAGTGTCACTTGGGTTGGATACAGATTCAAAATTTCGAAATAATCAACTATCATGGGGTCTGGTGGGAATCAAAGACCCTAGTTGATAATTTCTGAATAGACAATTAGTTCGTCTTTTTTGCAGTCTAAGGGTGTTTCTCCTTTTTTGGAAGACGAAGTGTAGTCTTGTCTCCCACTCCCCATTGCTTCTTCTAATCATGTTCTTGGCTCTCTTCGTAGTATACGTATGGAACATTTTTTAGAGCCATAACATAATTCGCATCAAGAGACCTCAAGTTCTCACCAATCAATGCCCTTTCCTCCTTGGATATGGTGATAAGAGCTTTCTTTACTCTCGGTTTACAGAATTTTTCTTGTGTACTATTCTCTGATTCTTTCGAAGCTTCTTATTATGTATCAGTCTCATTATTTGAGTGAGTAGCATCAGAATTGACTTATTATAATGCTTCATCTCTTAGTTGAGGAGGATTTGCGAGGGAATTTATTGAGATAATGCAATTGTCTCAATAATCTCCCTCAGGGGAGGAGATATGATTGATGGATTCAACGTAACATCACTATCGTCTCCTATAACTATGAAGGTTTTTTCCTAAGAGCTCGTGGAGGATAAGTTTTTGAAAGGTTGGTTGGGGAAGGGGTTGCTTCGGATTGTTTCAAAGAAGATTTTCCTATTTCACAACTAATTCGAGGAGATGATTTAGTAAGAGAAGGTGAAATTTGAGGTGCGTTTGGCATTCGAGTTTTTGAGGATTGGTTTTCCTCTGTAGGAGGCGAAGGTGAAAAAATAGGAGTTTTAGAAGGATCGATGTTACCGTAATAAATGGTCTTTGAGGATGTTCCAAGCGGAGCGTTACTTCTTAATCCAGCTACTCTATATTCTTCTGCCATTACACTGATGCAGAAGTAATCGTAAGCTCTGAAGATGTTGTTGTCTAACTTTGGGGATTTAGGTTCTTTGGGAATTTTGGCTTTAGATCTCTTGGATTTTGGATGCTTTCTCCTAAACTGTTTGAAGATTGATCAGAAAAGATGAGTTTTTTGGTGAAGGTAACTAGTAATTTGAATTAATCGTAAGCTTTGAAGATGTTGTTGTCTAACTTTGGGGATTTAGGTTCTTTGGGATTTTTGGCTTTAGAACTCTTGGATTTTGGATGCTTTCTCCTAAACTGGTTGAAGATTGATCAGAAAAGATGAGTTTTTCGGTGAAGGTAATTAGTAGTTTGAAGAAGGCGGTGAAGGTAGCAAATGAGTTTAGAGTTTTTACGTTTTCTCTCTCAAAAAAATTTGTTGGTGAATCAATAATGGGTCACAATGGAATTTAGAAAAGAAGAGAGAGGTCATGTTGAGAAGTGGAAAAGGTGGACGTTGATTGAACATAAGTTAAAGTGGTTGTGTAGATAAGAATTCAACGCATGTCGCATTATGGGCCTAGTTGTAGAGCTAGCCCTTAGAGTGTCATTATTTGTTGAGAAGTAGGTTTGACACCTAAGATTATTAGTGGCGACTTCAGTTATTAAGAATGTAGTCTAAGAAATATGTTATATGTGAATTCTAGAGAGATAAAGTTTGAGTACAATTGAGTAAAATATAAAAAGTGTTCAACCTCTTTATTAGGTTAGCTTTGCCCTTTATATAGAGGTTCCAAAACTTAGCCTTAAACTGAAATCGGTTACAAAAGAGGGTAAATTACCCTTAGTCTTTAATAATGTTACATAGTTACAATTGTTTTCCTCAACTTACATAATTTATATTTTAGTCCTTCTATTCCTACTTCCATATCAGTAGCCCCCCTAGTTCTCATGTCAGTAAATAAATAAGAACTAAAATATCTTCGAATTCTTGCCGCAGAACAAAAATGTCTTCGAATTCTTCCATATGCCGCATCGGCTTTGATAAAGAAACTCGAATTCAAATATTCCATATAAAACTTAAAGTCCAAAACTCAATAGAAAATGCAGATTTGAAGTAAAAAACAGTCATCGAATCATTCCAAAGCACAATAAGGTTCTTTTCTTTCTCCTCGAATCATTATGGAAGTATTTTCAAAACATAGTCATCGAACTCAAACTTAAGAAAGGTAAGCTTCGAATTTCATTAAAAGTTTATACAAATGTAACCGTTTTAAATGACCATTCAGATCCATCATGATTATCTAGCTACTAGATTCATAACTAGCTAGCTAGTCTGACAGATGTCGTAGTCCTACATTTTTCACTGTTCTGAATTTTGCCTTATCACCATAGAGTCCTTTCCACTTCACACGTCTTCCTATATTTCTATAAATTCATCAGTGGCCTCATTTTAATTCTCACAACACAAATCACTTGAGAGAAAACTCAAACCCTTGGCTACCTTCAACGTGTTCTTCATCTTTCCCAGTATCTTCATCAGAAAAAACTCAAACTTTCCGATCAAAACCTATATTTTCCGGTCAATCTTCATCTAGTTTATGAGAAAAAATCCAAAAACTAGAAGATTCAAGGCTAACGTACCCAAAAAACTTTAATCTTTGAAGCCTGACGATAACCTAGTCTTCGGATCATACGACTACTTTTGCATTACTGAAAGGGAAAAAGAATACAAAGTTTTCGGATTAATCAACAGCACTCCAGTTGGAACAACCACCAAAACAACTTATTACGGTAATTTTGATCCAACTAAAGTACCCACTTTTTCACCTTCTCCTTCAACCGAAGAGCATCCTTCTTCCAAAGTCCAAACACTTAAAACACCTCGAACCTCTTCTTCTCAAACCGAAATTTCACCTCTCATTATTGAGTACTCAAACAAATATTCCTCAAAACAAAATTCAAATACTCCCTCCTCGATTCAACCTTCATCAATCAGAAAAAGAAAAACTTTTACAGCTATGGGAGACGATTCAGACATTATTCCAACTCCTTCCTCCTCAAATCCAGCTATTCAGTCTCCCTCTCGAAGAGAGATAATCGAGGAGGATACATCCCAACAAAATTTATCCAAAAATCCTCCGCAAACAAAAGATCACTCACCATAGGCTGAAGCTTCATTGCCTCAACAAAATCCTTCCCAAACAAGAGATGAAGTATCATGAGCCAATGAAGCTGATTTTGACGCTACCATAACTGATAATGAAGCTGAGTCCGATGAAGGGAATTCAGAAACTACCACATGTAAGAATAATCGTAAGCCTAAAAAAAAGAGCTAGGATTCGTTTCCGAGGAAGAAAGGGCTGTTATTGGCAGAAACTTAAGGGATCTCGATGTTGATTATATTATTCAACTGAACAAAGTCCCAAACATATATTACCAAGATAGCCAAGCCTTGGACTTAAAAAAGAAATGGGGAATGGGAGAGAAAATCACAGTTTGACTGCCTAAGAAAGGGGAAACTCTCTTAGACTGCAAAAACGACGAATTGGTGGTCTACCCTGAAATCATCAATTGGGGTCTTCGGTTCCCATTGGATCCTATGATCGTGGTGTACTTTGAACTCTTTAACCTATACCCTACTCAAGTGACACTGAATCAATGGTTCACTCTTATGTCTGTAATAATGGCATCTCGGTTATCCAAGATTCTGATCAGCATCAAGGATTTCATCTCTTTAACCCAATTATCAAAAGGTCTGAAGCTCCCCTTCTACTACCTTACTCTAGTGGATAACCTAAAAATCATCGATGAACTCTTATAAATTGATAAACTCTGGAAGCAAAAGTTTATCTTCATCTCAGGAGCATGGGAGAATGGCAAATAGATATCTGATGCTAACCCATCAAAGCTAAATCTCATCTAGAGAAGCAATCGTAAGTACTTCCAAAATTATACACTTTAAGATATATTTCGTCTGTTATTTTTCTCATTAATTATTTACTTGCATGATTATTTCAGAAATTCCGAGGCGATATGCTATACGTCGATCAACAGCTAAGGATATTTTCAAAAAAAATTGTCGTCTGGGCAGAGAAAGAGTGGAATAACGTTTTCCACACTGTCGTCCAACCGATCAACTTCCTTTATACTCATTTTTTTCCGATCACCGAGGGAGCCTTTCCTCCTCGAAATTTGATGGAAGAGCCCACTCCTCACTTTGCCTGCAAAAGGTTAGTTCATCCTGACTGCAAAGTATTCCTCCATATCCGTAATAGGTCGTAAAGTCATCTACGAAAGAAGAAAAAAGAAAAGGCTAAAAAGGAAAAGAAAACTAAAAAGGCAGCTAGCACATCTGGTGATAGCCCTTCAACACCGTTAAAGCCTAGACCTCAAAAGAGAAAAGTAGGAGAGAAAACTCTTTCACTCATCAAAGAGGGAAAATATCAAGAACCTTCCTCGAAGAAAAAGAAAGCTTCCTCCAGTTCTCATGGAAAGAAAAAGAAACTATCCAAGATCATTGAATATACATTAGCCGATGAGGAAGAAACCACAACTGTTGAAAATCAACAAAACCCTCCTCTCGAAGAGAAAATGACCAATAATGACGCTTTGATCATCATCGAAGACAATGCTAATGATGAGAATCAAAACACTGACCATTTTGACCCTAACAGCTTCATCAATTTCATCTAGTCACAAGAGCTTGCTGAAGAAGACGATCCTATTCTCTAAGACATTCAGACTCATATGCACCACTTCGGGAGAACAACGACTGTCGAAGCGTCTCCAGAAAGTGTTTGTCCCTCTACTCCAACTACAACTTTGGATATGATTCCTTGTCCTAAGTCAACAGAGATTCCTCCTCCACCTAATCCTGAAATCTTTGCTGCACTTCAACCATTTACCGATCTCAATGCTGCAGCAAAAGCACTTGCTTCCCAAGTCGAAGCTTCTCAAGATCATTTAAAGTAATTGGACAAAGACATGGTCCGCTACAAAGGACGTGCTGAAGATGAAAAACAATTAAGGGAAAATTTTCAAAGCAAGGTGGTCAAGCAATTCCATGTGTTAGAATTTTCAAGGTTTGAGCTTATTCGAGGAGCTCTCTTCATGAAAAGTCATTTGTGAACAACACATTTTGCTGAAAAAGAAAATTTGATTGCCTCTCACCAAAATGAGATGGAGAAACTCAAAGTTGAACATGCTGATAAACTAATTGCTAAAAATTCCAAATCTGAAGGTCTCCAAACCTCTCTTACTTCCAGCGATGCAAAAAATAAAGAGTTGACCAATGACTTAACCAAATTGAAAAGCAATTTTGAGAAGGAAAAAGAAGTTGTTGTTGTTGTTGCAGAAGCTGAATTTTCGAAAGACATGTTGGCTGCCATTAATAATGGCAAAGAAGAAACAACCATCACTCTTCTTCGGGAACTTCATGAAACTTATCCAAGAATCAACCTCTCAAGTTTCTGGAATGATATTCCCATCGAAGGGCGTCCAAGTGAAGCCTTCGATCTTATCCCTGACTCATCATCATCAGAGGAGGAATCATCCGAGGAGGACGAGTCGTCTAAATAATTTTATTACTCTTTAAACATACCATTTTGTACTTGTCAAATTAGAAATTTGCATTATTATACTTCGAAGAATTAGTCTAATTGACAAATGTTTTGCTCATGTTTCCATTTTATCATCTTATTAAATTGTTTGATGCTAACAATCCTAAAATAGGAATGATAACCTTTTTTAAAATATAACTTCCTAAATATGATAATGTACTTCGAAATTCACACAATATATAACTACAAATTGTAAGTATACCACTTCAAATACCTCGATGTAGTTAACGAAAATAATTGCACTTTGAAAAAACCATAACATATTTGGTAATCGTTGCACCTCGAAAAGATACAATGCATTATTGAGCGTTGCACTTCGGAAAACCCATAACATATCCATTGAACATAATATCTCAAAAAACCATAACATATTAGGAGGTGAAGGTGAAAAAACAAGATTTTTAGAAGGATCATAGTTACCGTAACAAATGGTCTTTGAGGATGTTCCAAGCAGAGCGTTGCTTATTAATCCAGCTGTTCTATATTCTTCTGCCATTTCACCGATGTAGAAGTAATCCTAAGCTCCAAAGACGTTGTTGTCTGACTTTGGGGATTTAGGTTCTTTGGGAGTTTTGGCTTTAGATATCTTGGATTTTGGATACTTTCTCATAAATTGGTTGAAGATTGATCGGAAAAGATGAGTTTTTTGGTGAAGGTAACCAGTAGTTTGAAGAAGGTGGTGAAGGTAGCAAATGAGTTTAGAGTTTTTATGCTTTCTCTATCTCAAGAAATTTTGTTGGTGAATCAACAATAGGTCACAATGGAATTTATAAGAAGAGAGAGGTCGTGTTGAGAAGTGAAAAATGCGGACGTTGATTGGATAGAAGTTGAAGTGGTTGTGTAGATAAGAATTCAACGCATGCCATATTATGGGCCTAGTTGTAGAGCTAGCCCTTATAGTGTCATTATTTGCTGCGAAGTATGTTTGAAACCTAAGATTATTAGTTTCTGTTTCGAATTGCGATATAAAGTGGATATTATCTCTTGAAATCGTTCGAGGCATGTGACACGTGATGGTATAACAGAATAATTAATGTTGTTCGAATTATAGAAAAGGGAATTATCTTCACTATTATTTATATTCGATGATAATTAGTTCTCATTCATTTACTGACATAATAACTAAGGGGTTACTGAAAAGGAAATGAGATTTCAAGGACTAAAATGTGAAGAATAAAATAGTTTATGATAGGTTGTAAAGTTAGATGGAGAATTTAAAACTATGTATTTTAATCAGAGACTAACGTGTAATGAGCCCTTTTATGTAACTGTTTTCAGTTGTACTATAAGTCCTTGCGCCTCTATATAAGGGCCAAGGCTTATCTAATAAAGAGGTTGAATTTTTGAGTTAGAACATTCGAGTACTATGATTTTCTCTCTCTATAATCAATTTCTCTCGCTAAAAACTTGACTTCACTCATTTACTAAGGCGATTTAAGAAATCAAACTCACCAGTATGGTCAAAGGTGCGTGTGAAGTCATAGTGAGCAACATAATTGGGGAAAAGTGAGTCTCGATGGTTGTTTACTAGAACATGATCTATTTCTTAGGAACTGGAATTATCAATTTTCTTATCACACCAAGAAAACTCAAATCTACTAAAATGAATGTCATTTAACTCACTTTGGTAACAACAGTTTTTGAAGTAATTTATGGATGATCTTCCTAGTGGGTAGAGTTGAATTGCGTGATTCTTCTTATATTATCTATTTTAACTTTAGTTTCAATTAAACATATTAGTGTTACGTGATTCAAGAAAACATAGTCATTTACATTATTTTGTCGGATGGGATCGTTTAGGCCTCTAACATTCCATGTAGAATTTATCATGTATTGGAAGAGTAATGATACTTATAATTCTTATTGGTTGAGGATCATATTATCCTACAGTCTCTCGGAGCTAACAAGGGTAATACATCAAACCTAGAGATTACCAATCAAGGAAATATAATATTTGTGGTGTTATGGTCAGAACTTGGCAAGTCATTATTGACTACTTGGGAAGTATTCTCTTCTTGGCTTCTCTACAAGTTAAGTATGGTTGAGTGATTATCTTCACTTGCTTCCTCAATACTGCGGATCAGGAAGTTGTAGTCGGGAGAGATAGGGTCAATGTCACTGGAATCTTCATGTCCAATGTGGCCATTGCCATCAATCACTAGCTCATTACTGGGGAGTCGAGGTGAAATTTTTTTATTGTTGGAATGTGATGAGCCTGTAGGTGGTATGCAGTTGGATATTGAGTGTCTAAATGATGAACATTTACTACAAATAAAAGGCCTTAGGATTCTATGCGCAGGTTGGTGGTTTTTTTTCCATACATTTAATGCCAAGTACCCTTGGGAATTCAACAGTCGCATGCATCATTATGCAAATTTTTGCGTACTTTAGCAGAACATAATTAACAGTATGCGTGTCTACATATATGGAGGTACCAATGTAGCTACGTAAGATACTAAGGCCTCTCTCCAGCCATAATTTGTATATAAGTCCATGAAGTTTAACCTATAAAGGAATTGATTTCAGTAGGTCGTTTTTTGTTGAGGATATTGGTTCTTAACGTTTGAGGGTGTTCATGTTTTTGTTGAAGAATCATAGAGTAAGTTTGAGTATAGTAGTAGAATTGTCAATTGTGAAGAACTTAAAGTAGTATTGATCAAGTGTTGTGGATATGTATTCTTGTAGACCATGCATGCCTCAGATTCTTGTGGTGATTACTTGGATATGGTAAGGTGATAATATTTTCCCTATAAAATAACCAGATAAACATATAGTCCATTCACTTTTATCACTTGAGATGGTTTCTAGTGGAAGAACTCAAACTCCATCTTGCATGTGAAGGGATTAATCTTTTCCATAGTCTATGTGGAGTAGTTACCATATGGGGCATCAACAATGCTAATGTAGCTCTGGGAGGTTTGGAAGGGAATGACTGATGGTATATGTTGAGGGATCGGAGAGGGACGTAGAGAGCTGGCCAATGGGTTATTGTAAAACATACTTGACGTTAGAACGATGGCTGAAGAAAGATTGGGAACATGTGCTATGTAGATTGGTCTGGAAGCGAAGGCTTGATTGGCTATATAACAACGATATCCTTTTGTACGGTTTAAGATTCTATCACGGCTGTTACGGCCAGGGAACGACTGCGTGAAACTGGTGGCTTGAGCTATGCTAAAGCTTAACAACGAACGTGTAGATGTTAATAGGTCGGTGGTATGGAATGTGGTAGTGGTAGTTGAACCATATAGGGTATGCTTGAAGGATAGGTGGGTAGGGTTTGAGTCTTGGTTTGGGTTACGACGGGTCACTGGATCAGAGATGAGATTACATGGTTGTTAAGTTTGGGTTTGTATTCAAATAGTCTGCATGCATGTGAGTTTGGTTAGATAATTCATTGTTAATACCATAATTATTTTCATTGTTGTTATTGGAGGTTATCGGAAATAACTCTAAGAGGAGGATACTATTTTAGGTAACGGATTTCTTTGGTGAGCTCGGGTTCAGACCATATATAATTGGTGAGAAGGTTTGTTGTTTAATTAAACTCGAGAAACATTAAAGGTGATAAGGCTCTTAATGTTTATACCTCTACAATTATATGGATCAAGGGCATGTCAATCTGCCTAAAAGAGGCATGGATCACATGAGAAGATAGAAGACAAGCGGTCAAAATTTGAATTAGGTGTACAATAGTCTATCTCTGATGGGTCTTCATCATCCTCGTCTGATTGCATGTTGGTTTGAGCAGTGGATATGTTCTTTTTATTAGTTTACAAGCCTTCTCAAGTGCAACACGACAAGCCAGGTTTTGTTCAACAGTTGTTTGGTTGGAGCTACCAGAAAGTGACAACCCAGCACATACAATAATGGAGAGCCATGCATAGTGAGTGTGGTATTTTCTTCTTATATACGCAACTCATTGGCACATAATTCCACAATTGAGACACATTTGCATTTCTACAACCCGATTATACGTAATTCTGCAAATGGAACACAATTACTTTTTTCAACCAATTACACGTAATTCCGCAATTTGAACATAATTGTTTTTTCAGACTTATTTGGTAACTCCACCGCACACAATTACGCATTTAAAAAATCTTTCATAAATCTAGTCTTGTTCATCTTAAAAAAAAACGAATGGTATATTTGGATATTTTTGTGGAACTATAGTTTAAAAGTATATGACATTTAAAAAATAAAAAATAAAATATTTCAAACTACCATGTAGTTATCGGTATTTTTAATTCGAAACGAGATGATTATCATTATTTTTAATTCAAAACCATATTATTATTTATTCCATATCATTGATAAATAAACCTGATAAAATCTGATAGTAGATAGTTACCGGTAGATTGATCGACTTCTCCATTGATATGAGAAAGATACGACGGAAAGAGAGTGCATTTCGTTTTTCTCATTTGGGGCTATTTTTAGTGGGGTTCATTATGAACCTTCCCCTCTGAACATTGTTGGATGCTATAGAAATTGCATTTTCCTTATTTAGTCGCTAATACTAGTTTGTTGTGCATTTGGAACAATTCTTAGGCAATAGTCAAACTTGGCAAGTGAGTTGTATAGTATGGGCAACAAATAAAGGTCAATTAAATTATGTATTTCCACATTACCCAACGAGACCAAACCAAGTCATATATTCTCACCCCATTAGTTCTCTTTGCAAAATTTTCCTCGGCCAAAGTTTGGTTACCTACCACTTCAGGTAGGTATTAGTCAAACACAAAATAGAAAAATAAAAGATAGAAGTGCAATGGAGCCATCTTTATGTAATAAGCATTTAGAAAAGTATATTATCTTGAAGTCTTCTAAATATATTCCAAAAGGTCCGCAACTATACAACAAATTCAATTTATTTATAAGTCCATCGAATCATCAACTTTAGTTATACAAAAAAGAACTATAGTATACAAGCATAAACATAAAAATGTGCTTGCTCTATCTTAAGCTCGCATATCACGACAGAACTATATAAACAAATAAAGAATGTTAGAAACACAAAATGAGCATCAGGAAGCACATATAGCATTAAGCAGCACATGAACCAGCATTAAGTCGACGAAATACTGATGACCAATCTCTCCGTCCCTCCACCTCGCCTTTGCAGGTGCCCTACCATAATGAACACCATCGTTGCACCGGTTATCAAAATGCCAAGGAAATGTCATGTCGAAGTTATCAATCACCTTGGAAACAAGCCCTACCCTTCTTAATTTCTCAAGCAATACACCATTAAACGCTTCCAATTTGCTCGGATTAAATGCGAGCAAACGTGCATACCCGCCAGTAGCAATTGTGTTACGGAAAATAACATGTGGAACTTTTAATCCCCTTTTCGAGATTGATTCCATAATCTCATTCCAGAACGAGGCAGCGTAATCTGCTGCCTTGGAGAAAGCTCTTATAGTATGCCAATGAATGCCATCGTGTAAACCGGAGTTCATAACAATAGTATCTGGTACTTTCTCTTCAGAAAAATATTTCTTTAGTAAATCCCGATACTCTTGATGGCTTAAAGAATCTAAGCCTTCGTAGTTCTGCGTTTCGTTCGAGTGCCCGTTGAAAATGCTGGTGATTCTAACAGACTGTGATTCGTTTTTCGGGTTTGTGAATCTTAAGTCGAATCTTCTAGGAACCAAAGGGATTTCAGGTCGGTCCAACACGAAATTAAGCATGTTCCGAATGGAATCAACGTGATTAGAATCTCCCCAAAAGAAAATCCATTTATCTTGTAAGCAATTCCAAGCAGACTCAGACGAAAACAAGTTAAAAGAGCAATGACCGGAGTAAACCCAACCGTTACTCTCTAAAGCTCCTAAGGAACCATTGCACCAAGGATTTTTGCACGGAAAATCCGAATTCAGGCACCGGAATCTACCATCTTTACTAATCAAGCAATTATCGTTTTTACCATGTCTTGTCCATCTACCAGACCAAGCATCTCTAGTGAAATCAGACTGCTTACAGATTTTCAGCGCCGGCAATTTAGAATTAAGACCGTCGTCGTAAAACTGAATCCGAGTTTTTCGCAACTGTTTATCGAATGCGAACCTTGTTGGAGAGAATTTAAGTCCTTCGAATGACCGGAAGAGGAGATTTATGGTGAGATTATAAACCCCAGAGAAATCAGGATGAACTTGAAGCGAAACCGAGTAAGACCCATTTCCTAAGTCTTTCACCAGAGGCCGAGATTTCCAATTTTCACTCGAAAGATCGGTTTCGAAGTAATCCCCACCAGAACAAACACGGTTTCCAGACTCATCAATCGATTGGAACTCAAATTCATGGATTTCACCAGCTGATAACTTCATATTCTTCTTCTTATCCAACCCAGGTATCGAAATCTCAAAAGTTTTCGAATCTTTACAACCCTCTACTCCTCTTATCGAGGGAGACGACCATCTAGATATAAGATCTGAAGTGAAATTCTTTTCCAGATGAGCTGAAACCCATGTTGGATGTTTTCCTGATCTGGGTTTTTGTTCTTGGGGAGGTTTTTTCTCTATCGTTACAGAACCAGAAGAAAAATTAGCTGCATTGTGGTGTCTAGGGTTTATGGTGAGATCTGGGTTTTTGGATTTGGAAATAACAGAGGTTGTTGTTCTAGTTCCTAAGGGGAAGATAAAGTAGGTTTGCTTTACCTTCCATGAATCAACCAGGCTTGTGACTGTACAACCATCCATACTTAAAACAGTCATAATGAAAACAAAAAGTAGAGCTGTTAAAACACTGAACCTCCATTGATGAAAAAAACTGGACTTTACACCCATCGCTGGTACGATTGTTGATACATGCAAGTTCGTTCTTTTCTCCGGCATCTGTAAAACCAAATCATAAAGATTTGAAGAAGAGAAACAATTCAAACTGGACCAATCAAAAACAGAGTTTGTGGAGCTGGTTTGAAGAGAGAGAGAGGGGGAGACTAGATTGGACGACAAAGGAGAAGTCCAAGAAAGTGTTTTTTCAGGAAAAACACTAAATTTTGGATTTTATTGAGATAAAATATTATTTAATTATGTGGACTCCATTAAAAGCGGGATATTTCAATAATATTAGTACTACTTTTTTCTATGTATCGGCAAAAGAGAAAAAACCATATTCATTTTATGTTTCGGTAAGTGAAAACTTCGCAAAAAACGAAAAAACCGGTTTGTTCGATAATTGTGGGATATCATCTCGGTAGTACTAATTAATCGCTATTAATTTGAAAAATTGAAAATATATCTTCGTTACGATTATCTATTTAATAAATGAATATTTTATTTTATCATTTAAATATTACATAGATTTAAACTGACATTTTTTTTAAAAAAAATTTAATAAAATAAAACAATAAAACAATAAAACAATAAATTTATTTACCAAAAATTATTTAAGATTTGATAAAATATCCACATGTGATAAATGAGTATTTACAGATAATAATTGAATAGTCCTAAATATTTTTTGATTGTGTTTTATTTTGGATTTATTTATTTTATTTTTATTTTTATTTTTATTTTATTTTTATTTATTATGATTTTTATTATTATTATTATTATTATTATTTTGAGCTTTTTAGGAAAATGGTGGAGAAGGCTTGCCATATGGGAGAAAGTTCTCTCAAGAGCTAAGATAGTTCTTCTTTACTGTTAAGGCTTGCTGATTTTCCGGCTCCGGTGCCCCTCTCCGGGTTGCCTTCTCCCTTCGAGTGCTTCCCTGAGCTTCTTCGTTCTTTGATTGCCATCTGGCAATCCGCTTCTCTGCTTTTGGTCGTCCCTGTTTCTAATGATGGAGAACGGAGTCTATAACGATGCAGATTTTTCGGCTCTAAATGCTAATCCGATCAAAGCTCCGACCATCGTCAACAAGTCTTATTTAGAAACTGTTAAACAAAAGGCCATGATTAAAGAAACGAACTCGGAGTTTATTAAAGAATCTGATGGCCATATATATGTTCAGTATTCTAAGGAAACAAAATATCTTCTGTTGTTGCAGAGCAGAACTACGTTAATTGGAAAATTCGCTAATGGAATACCCAAACGCACCTCTCTTCAACATATTCTTGATTCTCTTAAGTTTAGGGGCGCTTATAGCTTCATTACAATTGACTCACGTCATGTGCTAATCGAATTTTGTCTCAAAGAAGATGTCAGTCTTATATGGTCCAAAAGCGTCTGGTCTGTGGATGGTAAAAGTATGAGATTGTTAAAATGGTGTCCCGACTTCAATAAGTACATAGAAAACACAATTGTGTTGTTATGGGTCAGGTTCGAAAAAATACCGGAATTTATGTATAACATTTCTGTTATTCAGGATCTTGCTTCAACTCTTGGTACAGTTCATCGTGTTGTGGTTCCTGATAAGCATAGAGCCAACAGAAATGCTTGTTATGCTCAAGTCGAGATTAATGTTGATAAGGATCTGAAAAGAAGTATGTGGGTTGGCTTTGGAGAGAATGATGGGAATTGGATTGGTATTAGTTAAAAGAATGTTCCCGGTTATTGTTTACATTGTCATCATTTGGGCCACACTGTTAAAGATTGCAGAAAGGTTGATAGCAAAAAAGAAAATGAAGAACAGGTTAATGAAAAGAAATATTTATTAGATAAAGATGATATTACTCAGAACATAACAAATACATCTCAAGATCCAAAGGCTACTCAGTTACAATCTGTCACTAAAGTTTACAGAAGGAAACTAAAGTTTATAATTACTACTAAAGAAACAGAGTCTGTTAAAGACTCTTCTGAAATTGCTCCCATTATTGTTGAAGACTGCAGTTCCTCCAAAAATGATCAGGAAATTATTGGTGCCCTTCAAAAACTTGATTCTGAGTTTCAAAGTAGTTTTGATAAACAGGATGCTAATAACACTTCTCCAAATCTGAGGAATATTGGTAGTTGTGATGTCTCTCCAAGTTCAAATTTATTGTGTGATTCCCCAAACTTCACTTCTCCTCGTTAATACTTTAATCAGCTCATCAATCAAAAGATCAAATCTGCAAACAAGAAAAAGATTAGTAAAAAACTATCTGTTAACTCTCTAAAGAAAAGGGAGAGCAAAAAGAACAAGTCCTTATCTGATAATGATAAAGATATGTAGCTGGAATGCTCGTGGCATAAACAACATTTCTACCTTATCCAGGCTTACTTTTATGATTCAAAGCGAAAAAAATAAAGTTTTTACCATTCAAAAGCCTATGGCCAAAGTTGACAAGATGAAGAAGATCTTTAAAAGAATTGGGTTGGTTAATTTTGCTTCTAATTGTTCTAGTAAAGTGTGGGTGTTTTGGTCTCCTGATATCAATCTTTCAATTAAGGTTCATCATGATCAGTTTTTACATATGGACATCAACACCAGCAATTACTTTTTTAATTTTACCTCTGTGTATGCTAAGAACCAGCGTTCTCTTCGTAAAGATCTCTGGAATAATATGCTCTCACTTGCTAATGACAGCAATCTTTGGTTACTTGCTGGTGAATTCAATGTTATCACTAGCTCTGAAGACCGATTGGGTTGTTCTAGTTTTGATTTTGGGAGCTCTGAAGACTTTAATGAAGCTATCAGAGTATGTAATCTTGAAGACACTGGGTTTGTTGGATCAAGGTTTACTTGGAGCAACAACCGTTGCTGGAAAAGACTTGACAGAACTTTAGTCAACAATTGTATGACCTCTACAATGCAAAGTATTCAGGTGTTTCACATGGTCAGAACTTGTTCTGACCATGCCCCATTACTTATATCTTTGTCAAATAATTCTAATTCTTCTTTACATTGTAACAAATGTAACTTCAAATTCTTAAATTCTTGGACTAATGACTCTGATTTTCTAAGTCTTGTAAAGCAGAACTGGGACATTCCTTGTCATAAAAATCACAATAATACTTTCTGGTTCAAACTGAAAAGGCTTAAAAAGATGCTTAGAGAATGGAACATCAACCAATTTGGGAACATTTTTAACAAAGTGAAGAAGGCTACTGAAGATGTTAATTTAAAGGAGGCTATCCATCTAAGTGAGAATAACAATAACTCTAAGGCTAGTCTTGATATTTCTAATAATACTCTTATTCAAGCTCTTAAAGATGAGGAATCCTACTGGAGACAAAAGTGTTTCAACACTTGGTTGAATGAATGTGATGGAAATACTAAGGTTTATCATAGATATGTCTCTAAGCAGGGCAAAAAGAATCTCATCAGTGGTATAAAGAAGGATGGCATCTGGCTTTACAATCAAAATGACATAGCTAAGTCAGCTGAATCTCACTTCAAAAATATTCTCTCTACTGACTCTTGTGATAACACTACTGATCTTGATATGCAGGATAATATCTATGCTAATATCCCTAAGATTATAACTGACTCTGACAATCTAACTATGCTTAGACCTACCAACATTGATGAAGTTTGGACAACTATCAACACTATGAAGAAGGACAGTGTTGCTGGCACTGATGGGTTCAATACTTTTTTCTTGAAAACTTGTTGGGATATAATTAAAATTGATATTTGCAACTCTTTGAATGCTTATCTTAAAGGCGGTAGTATTTCTAAGGGGGGTTTTTGCCACTGGATTTGTTTAATTCCTAAAGGTTCTAATCCTATCAACTGGGACAACTACAGACCTATAAGTCTGTGTACTATTTTCAACAGGGTCATTTCTAGTCTCATTAATCGCAGGCTTGCTGATTTTCTTCCTAAAATTGTTTCTAAAAATCAGGGTGCATTTGTGAAGAATAGACTCATACATGAGAATGTTCTTATCACAAAAGAGATGCTTCATAATATCAACAAAAGGCCTAGCAAGGGCAATATTATTATGCAATTGGATATGACAAAGGCATTTGACAGAATGTCTTATGCCTTTGTCCTTAAAGTTTTAGCCTGTTTTGGCTTTTCTAAGGATGTTATTTCCATTATCAATACCATTATCTCTAATGTAATGCTATCTGTTCTTATTAATGGCATGAGTGTTGGCTATTTTCCTCAAACAAAAGGCCTGAGACAGGGAGATCCCCTGTCTCCTAGTCTTTTCATTATAGCTCAAGATGTGCTTATTAGAGGGATTCAGGCTCTTTTTAATGCTAATGATAGCATGAAATATTATACAAAGTCTAATTATCTCTTACCTAGTTTAGCTTTTGCAGACGATATCATCATCTTCACAAACAGCTTGCCCTCCACCATTAAGAAGCTCAGTAATCTGCTTGACAAGTACCAATTAATTAGTGGCCAAGCAATTAATAAGAACAAAACCAAAGTAATTACCTCTGCTAAGTTCTCCCAAGTTGGTGCTTCTAGACTCAAGGTTGCAACTGGCTTCAAAATTGAATCAGCTTCATTCATCTATTTGGGAATCACCATTGCTGCAAATAACAAAGGGAAGAATTACTTACCCCTTATTGAAAAGATTCATAATTGATGAGTCCGAATTCAGCATGCTCCCCGGAAGGGTAAATCAGTCTAAGTCTCTCCGAACAGCGGACAGGCTACAAGGACATAAATCGAACAGATCATTTCCGGACAGATTACTTTGGACACTATAAACTTAAGACTGTTCGAACTATGACTAAAGTACTACAAAACCTAAACACTTCCTGACTAAGCTACTTGCTCTCCTGCTTAGAGCTCATGGGTCTTTAATCATGACCCGGGTCCATTAAACATGACCCGAAAGCCCATAAGGGCCCAAACATCATACTATAAATACCCAACCACCAGCATTAACTATGGGTAATGAGAATTAACTGCTACCAAGCTGCTTAATTATCTCTCCACCTTGTACTCTCTACTCTAACCACTTAAACACCCAAACACCACCGTTAAACACCCATACACCACCTTGAAACTCCACTTGAAATTACTAGCCTACCCTCAGGTAATTATTATCCTCACCAAATTGGCGACCACAGTGGGAGGCGACGGTGCCTGAATCAAGCATTCAAAACCAGCTAAAAAACTTTGTCCGAATGAATACGGACAATCCAGAAGTGCCACCAGCTTTGCTCGAAGTGGTGGGAGAGAATGATGAGTACACTATCGAAGAGCGTGACAGGCTGAGGGCTGAAATAGAAGCTCTGAGGGCTGAAAAGGCCAAGATAGGCGTGAAAGAAAAATCCAAAGCATCAGCTGCTCATCATACCAACAACCCTAGAGAGCCTGAGGCTTCGAAAACTCATGTGAGCACAAAAAAGACACATGCCAGTTCTAAGAAGTCTCACCGGTCCAAGCCTGTGGAGAGTTCTGAATTGAGTTCAGAATCTTCGGGCAGCTCTTCGGACAGTGAGGGAAATGAAAAATCCTTGTCCTCCAGCAGTGATGAGGGTCGAACCAAGAAAAAGCAAAAGCAGGTTAAGAAATATTCAAGAAAAAGAGATCACCATGGAAGAATAAAAAGGCATATTGGAAAGGGGTCATCTCACCACCGGAGATAAACAGACAAGATGCTGATGGATCCTTTTGCTTTCCACGATGAACCAGGTATCTTTGCCACTCCAAATGAGGATACTGTGTTCAGTCGTGGAAGGAATTGGAGGCAGTCTCCACTGTCTTCTAAAATCCTGTCCGGAAACCTCCCCAAGAGGTTTGACAGTACTAAGATGGAGAAGTACGATGGCAATACTGATCCGGACAATCATCTGGAGCAATTCAAGAACTTCATGATGAACTTTGATGATGATGATAAACTACTTTGTAGGGCATTCTCCCAATCTTTTACCGGGAGTGCTCTGAAATGGTACAACAGCCTGCCTCAAGGTTGTATTAAAGATTTTGATACGTTTTGGGTGGCCTTTCGAAGGCAGTTTGTAGGGAGTAAGGAGTTAAAGGGCAATGGAGACACAATAATCCATTGTGCCCAGGAGCCAAATGAGTCCTTGAAAGAGTACATAAGTCGTTTTGTGAACACAAAGAATGGGTTGGCTGATTGCTTCGAACAGGTGGCAATAGCATCCCTAAGGCAAGGTTTGAACCCAGGCAATCTCGCTGATTCGATGACTAGAAAGAAGGCTATGACCTGGGGAGGATTGCTAAATCAAGTTGGCAAGCAAATAAACGTTGATGAAACAAAGAAAACCAGGGTGCACATACAGGTGAGATCCACCCCGGTGGCACCAACTCCATATCAAAACCAGTCGGGGAACAAAGTAAGAGAAACCGGACAGGGGCATGGTAGGGCAAAAGCTCAGTCTCAGCCAGCTGCTCCTGCTCAAAGTCAACAATCCAAAAACAAAAGAGGGCCATGGGTCCAACCGGAGTGGTTTGCAGAACTCAAAGAAAGTGTGGCCACCATTTTCGATAAAACAAAAGATGAGGTGCATTACCGGAGACCGGCAACCTTGCAGTCTCCCAGAGAGCATCGTAACAACTCCTTTTGCCAGTATCACAATGATATTGGCCATACCACTGATGATTGCATAGCGTTGAAGCAAGAGGTTCAGAACTTGATTGAAAGGGGAAAGTTGGGAGCCTACGTTAAGAGAAAAGGAGGCAACAAGCCTGACAACACTCACCGGGTTGGTCCAAGTAATGCTGCCCCAGAGGGGGCCATGGTCATAGTTGAAAGGTTTGATGTGGATTCTGAGTACTTGGATCCTGATCCAACTCGAAACAGGGTGGGTGCTATAGAGGAATGTTCTAGGTCGGTCTCCGGGCTCATTAAATTCTTTGTCACTTACAATTTTCGGAGGGGACTCTATGACAGCTCCTACTGCTTCTTCGAGAAAGAGGCATGTTCATAATTTAGCCTCCCAGCTAGAAGGAGGCATGACATCTTATCAGTCACCAAACTCATTCCCATTCATAGTCTTTGATGAGGATGATTTGAGAGACATTGCTGGCCCTCATGAGGATGTTGTTGTCATAGGAGCATCTATCAGGGGCAATGAGATAAGGCGAATTCTGGTGGATACTGGAAGCTCTGCCAATATCCTTTTCCTAACCACTTACAAGAAAATGAAAAATCCAGCTGTGATTCAAAAGTCGGACAGATCAATCGTGGGCTTCACGGGCAGCTCAGCCGATGTGATCGGAGAATTTGAAGAAGAGGTGTTATTGGGCAGGGGCCCTTTCAAGAAAATGGTTAAAATACTCTTCATCGTGGTGGATTGTCCCACTTGCTATAATGCTATTCTGGGGAGATCTTGGCTCTCTAGGATGCATGCAGTGGCTTCAACAGTCCATCAGTGCTTAAAATATGTTGTTCAGGGACAGGTTGGAGTTGTCCGGAGCAGCCAAAAGATTGCAAGAGAATGCTATGCCACTGCCTTGGCTCCTCGAACGCTGGGGGCAGTCCGTATAAATGATCAATAGCAGTTTGAGGGCCTTTCTGGGGGTGAGGGTGAGATTGATGACCCCAGAGAGACCCCTAGAGTGTTAATTCCAATTGAAGAGGTTGAAACACATTATTTAGAAGAAGGCAAGAGTGTCAAGATAGGGTCCAAGATGCCACCAATGTTGAAAGAAGAGATGTTGAAATTTTTGAAAGACCATCGGCACGTTTTTGCTTGGTGCAATGCTGATGTTACTGGAGTTCCATCAGGGGTGATATCCCATCACCTATCTGTCCGGAGAGATGTGGCACCAGTAGTTCAAAAGAGAAGAGCTTTCTCAAAAGAAAAGGCTGATGTCATAGTACAAGAGGTTGACAGACTCACAAAGATGGGGCATATTAAAGAATCTCAATATCCTTTGTGGACTGCGAATCCTGTCCTGGTAAAAACGAAAAATGGCAAATGGCGCATGTGCATTGACTTCACAGATCTTAATAGAGCTTGCCCAAAAGATTTGTATCCGGTCCCCCAGATAGATCAGTTAGTAGACTCTACTTCTGGGAACAAGCTGCTCTCCTTTATGGATGCCTTCTCCGGGTATAATCAGATTCAAGTAGATCCAAAAGATCAAGAGCATACCACGTTTGTCACTGATATGGGTCTACATTGCTACAAGGTGATGCCTTTTGGTTTGAAAAATGCTGGGGCTACTTATCAAAGGCTAGTTAACAAGGCATTTGCTGATCAAATTGGAAGAAATATGGAGGTTTACATTGACGATATGATGGTGAAGAGTGTGGATGAGCAGCTACACTTATCCGACCTCCGAGAAACTTTTGCCAACTTGGTAAAAGTAAATTTAAAGTTAAACCCTGAAAAATGTGTTTTCGGAGTGCAGTCCGGGAAATTCTTAGGGTATATCATAAGTGAGCATGGAATACAGCCCGACCCGGATCAGTTGAATGCTCTTTTCCAGATGGAACCTCCTCGAAACATCAAAGAAGTACAGCGGTTAACGGGGAGATTAGCTTCCTTAAACAGATTCATCTCGAGGTCTTCGGACAGGTGTGCTCCTTTCTTTCAAACTTTGAAGGGTGCGAAGGGGTTCGAGTGGACCCCGCAGTGTGATGAGGCATTCAATGAAATCAAGAAACATCTTTCCTCTCCTAAAACTTTGTTCAAACCAGTTGATGGGGAGACTCTTATTGTGTACCTGGCCGTTTCAAGTTGTTCCATCAGTGCTGTGTTGGTAAGAGAGGTCGATGGGTGTCCCTACCCAGTGTACTACATCAGCAAAAGCTTGGTTGATGCTGAGAGGCGTTACTTGAAACTCAAAAAACTGGCATTAGCTCTGGTGATAGCTGCAAGAAAGATGAGGCCTTACTTTCAGGCTCATCCTATCATCGTCCGGACATCTTTCCCTTTAAAGAATGTCCTTCAAAAAGCAGACATTTCAAGCAGAATGACTAAGTGGTCATTAGAGTTGGGGGACTTCGACATAGACTTTGCTCCCCGGACAGCGGTAAAAGCCCAAGCAGTGGCTGATTTCCTTGTTGAATTCCACTCTGATAGGGATTCGGAGCAAGCTACTGATACAAAAAACAAGAAAGTCTGGATCATCCGAACAGATGGTGGATCTAGCACTATGGGATGTGGTGCAGGAATATGTTTAACTTCCCCTTATGGAGACAGCATGTATCAAGCTATCTGTTTTGCTTTCAGGGCATCTAATAACGAGTCCGAATACGAAGCAGCTGTAGCTGGGTCAAAGTTGGCCCACATCTGTGGGGCTAAAAGGGTCAAGCTACTGAGTGACTCCCAGTTGCTTGTCCACTATGCCTTAGGCCAATCTGAGGCTAGAAAGGAGCAGTTGGTCAAGTATTTACTCCTCCTCAAAAATGAAGCGTTAAAGTTTAAAGCTGTTGTCTATGAGCATATTCCCCGGGTAGAAAATGAGCTAGCAGACTCATTGGCAACAATAGCATATACGGAGTCCTACCCATGGATCCATGTGCTTGAAAGCCCTTCTATTCAACTTAGCAAGGGTGAAAAAGAGGAAGTTTTTGAAATACTAGTGAATCGGCCTCAAGACTGGAGATCTCCTCTCATACAATATCTGTCCGATGGTATTGTGCCTTTAGATAAATCACAAGCCAGAACATTGAAACACAAGGCTCGTGGTTTCATTATGTTGAGAGAAGTGTTGTACAAAAAATCCTATAGTAAACCTCTCCTACGTTGTTTAGGGGATAATGAGTCACAAGCGGTCCTCTCCGAATTGCATGATGGTGAGGGATCAGCCCATTGTGGATTCAGAGCTTTAAAAAGAAGAGTGTTACTCTCCGGATACTATTGGCCATCAATCATGAAAGATGCTAAGGAGCTGGTGAGAAGGTGTGACCCATGCCAGAGGTACAGCAATGAAATTCATGTACCAGCCATTCCTTTGGAATCAATTTCTGAGCCCATCCCTTTTGCTCGATGGGGGTTGGACTTGGTTGGGCCTCTCCGTGTGGCGTCCGGAGGGCGTAAAACTATAATTGTGGCCATTGACTACTTCTCGAAGTGGATAGAAGCAGCTCCCCTGGCAGGGACAACATCGAAAGTTGTCATAAAATTCATTATGTCCAACATATGTTGCAGATTTGGCGTCCTACAGAAGATAACAACAGACAATGGGCCACAGTTTGACAACAGAGAGATGGAAAGCTTCTGTACCTCAAGGGGTATACAACATTGTTTCTCTTCACCTTTCCACCCACAAGCCAATGGGCAAGTTGAAGTGGCTAATAGAACCATACTGTCCGGTTTAAAGAAAAATTTGGAAGGGGCTGCTGGGAAGTGGCCTAGTTATCTACAAGAAGTCATGTGGGCCTACCGGACAACACCTGGGGCTGCAACACAAGAATCTCCCTTTGCCTTGGTCTATGGAATAGATGCAGTAGCCCCCATAGAGAAGACACTCCCTTCCTTTCGTGTTCACAGCTTCTCCGGACGCGCTAATGAAATGGCAATTAGAAATCAACTTGATTTGATAGAAGAAAGACGGGTTAAAGCTCATCTTAGAATTGCACACTATCAGGACTTGATGAGAAACAGGTTTACTTCTAAAGTTAAAAGAAGAGATTTCCAACCAGGGGACAAAGTATTAAGGAAAGTCTTCTTGCATACTAAGGAAAAGCTCTTCGGAAAGTGGGCCCCAACCTGGGAGGGTCCGTATACTGTGGTTGAAAGAATCAAGCCTGGGACTTATTGGTTGGAAGACAAAGATGGCAGGGTTTTAACTCACCCTTGGAATATTGAGCACCTTCGAATGTACTTGGAATAACACTTGTGAAAATATTTACTTGTTTGAACTTCCATGTAAATATTTGGGGGCATACTCTTTCCTCCCTGGTGGCACGGGGAGGTTTTAATGAGGTGTCCGTATGGTTCAATAAAATTTGATGCCTTCTTCAAAATTTCTCTAAGTATTTTCAAAGTTCTATCTCTTGTCATACTACCTGGACTGAAAGATCTAAGGGCTATTTAAACTCTAGCCGGAGAATCTCAACACTCTCACAATGCAATAACTAAAAGCTACTTAAAGTCTAGCTATCTAAACTATAACAAATAATGAAAGAAAATGATGGTTGTGCAAGATAGAAACATTCATTCAACAACTTAAAATTGCCTTGGCCTTCCAAGGACTTTCGAACAAGTTAGGGTACATCACAAAAAATATGTCTGAATAATACCGGACACCACAACAAAAATAGTGCCTTGGCCTTCCAAGGACTTTAGTTTGAGTAAAAGATAAATAAAGTACACCATAAATTAAGGTTGAGCCTTTGAAGATGGCTCACCCTCATCTACCTTCTTGCCCTTGATGTCGCTCCCCCCTTCGACCACTTTCTTGCCCTTGGGATCATTCTCCTCTTCGCTTGGGCTCTCTCCGGTCTTCTCTTCATTATCAGATGAGGACTCACCGGAAAATCCTTCATCAACCATTGTATAAAATGGAAGGTCATCATCATCTACATAGAGCCATAAGTCCCCCAGGGTCCTCTTCGGAAATATTTCATGAAAAAGGAGAACCATATCAGACTTCACCCTTTGAACCATTAGCTCTTCGCTTTGTATCATCTCCCTAGCATAGGCGTTGATCTTGGCCTTGATTGTGGCCTCTTGGTCCCTTACCAAAGCAGCCTTCTCTTCAGCAGCCTGAGTCACTGCATTTTCTAAAGCAATCTTGTCAGTGGTCAGGTTGGTGATGAGCTTCTCCTTTGCAGTGGTCTCTCCCCGTGAGACGGTGAGATCTTTCTCCATACCAGACAGCTTCTCCTGTAGATCTTTTATGGTTTGTTCTAGGGTGGCAACTTTTGTGTTGCTCTCATCATGACTCCTCTTCAGCTCCTCGTGTGCTTCCTTGAGCAAATCAGCATTAGTGGTAGCAGTGCGGAGGTCTTCAGACAACTTATCCTTCTCAGACTTGACGTCTTTGATGGTGTCTGCTTGACTCCGGACTTGTCTCTCCAGTGTAAGAACTGGCTGCACATTACTAAGCAAGGAATGGGCTATAGTGTCCTTCTCACTAGAAACCATGAAAGTCTTACCGTTAAAATTGACCGTATTGGAGCTGCTCGGAGGGATGTAGGGCCCTGCGAACTCGTCTCTAGGGAGGCCAAGGAAATATTCACCAAGCCCACCCAGACCGGTGATGTCCAATTCATCCAAATTGAGCTCTCCCCCCTCGACTTCATCAGTGTGAAACTCTCTTGGGATCTCTTCGGCCAGCGTTGGGTCAGAGGGGCCAGTGGGAAAAGAGGGCTCCGGATCCCGGAGAGCGAGCTCATCTCCTTGTGAAGTCTTTTTCTTCTTGACTACCCGGTTAGCGCTTTCACTTGCTTGCTTGTGAGTCCTCTTGGGAGCCCTTGGAGGTTTTGGAAGGTCTACTTCCTGCCTCTCGGTCTCCTGCTCCACCACCTGCAAAAGGGTTGCATCAATTTGAACTTGGGCTGGCCCCTCTGGATCTGTTGGGGCATCCTTCTCAGCATCGCCCGCCACCTTTTTGCCTCTTCTTCTGCCCTTCATTTTGCTTGGGGCTTTGGCCCGGGCAGGCAGGTAGAGTGTCCCATCCAGTTCGTGAGACCTTCTCAGCACAGTGTCTTCATCGGGCTGGGTGGTGAGCTCCTCCCAAGTTAGGTCTCTCCGACCTGTGGTGTTCCACAGGTGAGACCTTGCTAAATTTCCAGGGGTGAAGGCCTTGTGGAATCGATTCTCCCAATTCTCTGCGGCCCAAGCATTGATTTTTCCACAGGTAGTCTGTCCGGCCTTCAGGTAGTCCCCGAACTCCTTTGGCAGCTCTGTTAAAACAAAAGAGAAATTGGTTAGTATAAACTTAACTTAAAGAAAAAGGAAAAAGAGAGAAGCGGACATAAACTTAAAGTAAGAAACTTACGATCACTCCTCCACCTACTCCTGAGAAGGCTTGGGTTCTCTCCGACCTTGATTTTCTTGCCATTCTCCCAGGCGCCACTAACGAACAAGAATTGGCTCCTCCACTTGCTCTCCGATTCCAGGAGATCATCAACAGCCTTGAGATCGTTCCCCATGTTGAAATGGTAGAAGGGGAACTGGTGATGCTTGCAAAGGTTGGCTACTGCTGCGAACTCTTCCAAAGGAAGAGGGATCCCAGAAAATCTAGACGCCATGATACATGACATCAAAGTGAACCAGCCGTTGGGGCTTAGCTGAGTTGGGCAAAGCTTGACCAGATGGAAATACCGTACGATCTCTGGGTCCAGTGGGAACCTGAGTCCCCAATTAAATAGCTCCGTAAAGAAGACTATTTCATTCCGTTTGCAGTCCATTGGGGTCTCCGGATCAATGTGGATACTTATCTTCTCTTTTTCGGGGATCCCCCATTTTGTGCGCATTCGACCCAGATCAGAGGTATGGATGAATGCATACTTGGTCTTCTGCAAGGCCAAGAGGTACTTAAGCTCGACTTTGTGAAAGCACGGCCCCACTCTCCCCTCAAGGCACTCCGGCAGGTCCGGATGCCTCAAATACAAATTTTCCTTGCCCTTTTTGGCAACAACAGCAGTGGTATCAGCCTGTCCGGAGGACTTGGACTCAAAGGGGACCTCTTCAGTAGAGTCCTCCATTCTCTCCTCCATAATTGTTGGGGGAACTTCTGTGGAAGTGGTCTGGGGAGGATTGAAGCTTGGCATAGCCTGCCCTCCGGACTGTTGACTGCCTGTATTCTTCTGACTTCTCACCTCAAGTTGGGTTTCAGAGGCAGAAGACTCTCTAGGGGGTACTGGGCTGCTGGCCTCCGGACCGGACGACCTCTCCCGGGGAGCTCTAATGGGCACTCCAGACCCGGAATCACTATTTTTTGCCCCCGATTTCGAGGGAGTATTCTTCGAGGTTAGTCCCTTCACTAACCGGCTTGGCCTCTTAATCGTTAGCTTCTCCGGAGAGTGGTCAGAATCAGACCCCATAGCTATAAACGGAGAGGGTTTCCTGACACTTGTAGCGGTAACTCCTGGTTCAACAGCAGGTATTGACTCCTGAACTGAGGAACCATATACTATGGGTGAGAGGGTGGATTGAAAGAGTTTTTTGGGCTTGGTACCTTTGGAGGAGGATGAGCCTCGATCAGATTCTGCAACATAGGTGGCTGGTCTCTCAACAGGTGATGATGGTAGCCCTGCTGCTATTCGCCTTTCCTTCTCGACCTTTTGCGCTTTCTCCAACTCCGAAAGGTTGAGCCAACCACCTTTGATCAATGCTGTTCTTGCTGTAAACATAAACAGCCAAAGAAATTTTTGTTCTAGAGAGAGAAATCTCTGAGTAAATTTGCAGAGTAAAATTTGAGAGAGATAGTAAAACAGTGGAAAATGAATGTGACTAAAGTACTAAAAAACCTAAACACTTCCTGACTAAGCTACTTGCTCTCCTGCTTAGAGCTCATGGGTCTTTAATCATGACCCGGGTCCATTAAACATGACCCGAAAGCCCATAAGGGCCCAAAAATCATACTATAAATACCCAACCACCAGCATTAACTATGGGTAATGAGAATTAACTGCTACCAAGCTGCTTAATTATCTCTCCACCTTGTACTCTCTACTCTAACCACTTAAACACTCAAACACCACCGTTAAACACCCATACACCACCTTGAAACTCCACTTGATATTACTAGCCTACCCTCAGGCAATTATTATCCTCACCAATAATAAGATTCAAGAGTGGGACATGAAGCATCTGTCATTTGGGGGCAGAATGTCCCTCATCTCTAATGTGCTTCATCCCATTGTTTATTTCTGGATGCAGAATAGTGCTATCCCTACTACCATTCTTAATAAAATCGACGTTTGTTTCAACAGATTCCTTTGGAGGTCCAAGTATAATGAAAAGTCTATACATTGGACCTCTTGGAATATGCTTTGTAAGCCCTATGATGAGGGAGGGCTGGATATTAAAAGACTTGTTGATATTCAGCTCACTTTTAGCTATACGCTATGGTTTCTTTTTCGAAAAAACAATATTATTTGGTCTGACTTAATGCATAAAGCTTATAGTCATAATACTCACCCTACTAAAGCTGGTTGTAAGGCCACTAATTCTGTTGTTTGGAAGAGGCTCTATGCTGTTAAAAATATGGCTGAGCAGCATATTAGTTGGGTTCTTGGCAAGGGCAGTGTTGATTTCTGGCTAGATGTTTGGCATGATATGCCTCCTATTCTCACTGGTCAGAGTGTTAACAACTGGTATTTACCTGCTACTGTCAAGTATTTTTAGAAAGGGAATTGTTGGGACATCCAAACTCTCTTGGCCTTCCTTAATCAGGATCAAGTTAACCATATTAATACTTTAAAACTTAATCGTGATCAAGATGACCAGATTGTTTGGAAGTTATCCAAAGATAGAAAGTTTAACACAATGGCAACTTGGAACAACATTAGAAACAATAACAATAAGTCAAGTTTTTTTAGAAATATTTGGAGTCACTTTATTCCAAAAAAAATTCATTTTTGTGTTGGAAAATCATTAAAAAATTTGTCCCCATAGACAGTATCATTTCCAAAAGACATTTTATCATAGTTTCTAAGTGTCAATTCTGTTGTAATTGTGAAGAGAAAAATCATCTCTTCATCAACTACAACTATTCTTGGGCTATCGGGAATTATTTTGGGTGGCTGTTTAAGGTTCCTATTTGTAGATATATGAATCTAAATCATCTTCTTCAGACTTGGTTTGGTTTTACGAATTGTAAATTCCACATTACTCATTAAGTCCCTCAAATTATCTGTTGGACCATCTGGTACAACAGAAATTGTTCTAAATTTAACAGCACTCATGATGATTTCAAGAGTGATTTTGATAGAATTTGCAGAATCATCTTGTCCATAGACTCTGGGGATAAACTACATTCTAAGCATTGGTCTTTTGTATGTAACGCAGGATCTGCATTAGGTTGTAAATCTATTAACAGAAGAAAGAAAAGAATTTCGTACCTGAAATGGCTTGCTCCACCTCCTGGTAGGTTGAAGGTCAATGTCGATGGCGCGTGTCATTCTTCTAGCGAATCCAGTGGAGGCTTAATAGTCAGAAACGATAGAGGAGACATCTTGCTGGGAAAATGGTTCTTATTTTGGAAACTGAATCCTTTTCAGGCTGAATGCAAAGATTTCATTGAAGGGCTTATCACTTGCAAGCGTAATGGTTGGGAAAATATCGATATAGAGTCAGATTGTCTGGCTCTAATCAACATGCTTGCAAGTAGCATTTCTGCTCCATCGCTCGAGCCGTTGGGCATCATTTTTTGAAGTCTAATCCACCCTAGAATGACTCTACGTCACGTATCCAGAACTCGGAATCAAGCAGCGGACTGGATCGCGAAGAGAGCCATTACTGCTCGTCAAAATCTTTCCTTCGAAGGTTTAAATGTCCATTCTTCTCTTCTAGCAATCACCACGCTAGAGAGTTTGGGCATTGGTTATGTCGATTTTGGCTAAGCTTTTGTATCTAGCCATGGTGAAGAAGCCCTGTGTTTCTAGGGTTTCTGCATTTGGGGATTTTCTTTAAATCTGTCGATTTCCTCTCTTTAGACTATTTTCTGTCCTTGTTTTCATTTCGGTCCTCAAAGTTTGTAAAACTCTTAATTTAGCAACAGATCATTATATTTGCTTTAAAAAAAGGCGAACAAAATTAGATGCATGAAATATATATTTTTGATATTTTTCAGTTCCATAATTACGTGTTTTGGTTGCAAAATAAGTTTGGAAAAAGTAATTATGTTCAAATTACGTAATTGCGTATAATTTATCCGCTAATAAACAATTGTGTTACAGTTGCGTAATTACGTGTAACTTATCTGCTAAAAAACAATTGTGTTTCAGTTGCGTAGTTACGTGCATTTTGGTTGTTAAAAAACAATTGTGTTCAAGTTGCGGAATTACGTGTAAATGAGTTGTGTAAATAAGAAGAAATGAGTTACCTAAATAATATTTTGTTTGTTAAATAAGTCTTATTGTATGAAAAAAATACAAACTTGTTTTGCGAAAATAATTGTTCAATTGATGTGAAATAAGTGAAATAAGTGTTATACAAAAAAATACAAACTATTCTTTTCGGAGGGAACACGCAGTCGCTACTCAACGAGTGCGCGCAGGGTAAAATCTCAGTCTGACGTAATAGCCTGCAAACCAACGCCAGAAGGTAAACCACACAAGGTGACAGACTCAGCCAAGAAAGCGTTTGTAGAGGGACTCGAACTCATGACCTTTGGTCACAAGAATGTCTTACTCCACCAACTCGGCTACCCTCTTGAGGGCAAAAAAAATACAAACTTGTGTTGCTAAATAAGTGTTAAACTTGTTAAGGATTTTTTTTTATAAATTGACTGTGTTATAATTGCGTAAATACGTACAATTTGGTTGCGAAAAAATATATATGTTCTAGTTGCGGAATTACATACAAATGTGTTGCGTAAATAAGAAGAAACCAGTTGCGGAAATATAAATTTGTTTGCGAAGTAAGTATGAAAAAACAAATGTGTTTCAGCTACGGAATTACATGTAATTTAGTTGCAAAAAAATTGTGTTCAAGTTACATAACTAAGTGTAATTTGGTTGAAAAATATATAAATAAATAGACAAAAATTCTCCTACAATTCGCTAATGGATTTCGTTTTGTTCGTTTTGAAAAAATAGAATATATATAGTTAATGTTTGAAAGACATAAAATTCTGAAGGTTAAAAATAACTAGTTGGTAAAGAGTGCACGCTTTTTCTTTTGGTGTTGTTGGAAGCATTTATGTTGCAGGTAATATTTTGTAAACTTCAAAAGTCAATTGGTTATCGATAATTTTAATTTTTCCCCTTACTTACCACCCCTTAAATAAATACTAGTAATTGTTTTGTGTTACTTACTCAAATATTCGTTCTTCTAACGATGGTGACTAATACTGAGATTGCCAAGATTAATACTATCACCCTAACGGAAAATGATGACAAAATGTTATGGTCTCTTTCTAAGGATGGGAGCTTCAAATGCAAAGATACCTGGAATTTTGTAAGACAGAAAAGTAACAAATCGAACCTGTATTCAAAAACTTGGAATGTGGTTACCCCAAAGAAATGTTCGTTTTTTCTTTGGCGTGCTATATTCAACTGGATTCCTTCAGATACAGTTATTCAAAAGAGAAAATTTCATCTTGCCTCGAAATGTAACTCCTGCAACAACGTTGAAACTTCTCAACATGCTCTTGTTCAATGTCCTCAGGCTTGGTCGGTCTGGATATATTTCAGTACAATTTTCAGAATTCACATTCAGCCTCATATGTCTCTTACTCACATCATCAGAATGTGGTACTGGTCTGCCCAGAATCAGTGTGAGATTCTTACCATCCTGCCTGCAATTTTAGCATGGTCTATCTGGCATGCTCGAAACAAGAAGAAACATTCTAATTTTAATGTTAATGCAGCCACTATTATCAACCATATTATTTTCATTCTTGCTGGCCTCGACTATACAAACGTCTTAAAAAACAAGCATTGGGGGCGATTTAACAAAGAAGCTTCAATGCTAGGTTGCGTATGTTAGATTAAGAATATCCTGAAACCTATTTTTCTTCGATGGAAGAACCCGAAAGGCAGCAGATTCAAGCGGAATGTTGATGGCTCTTGCAACTTTAACAATGAAACTAGTGGCGGTATTTTGATTCCCAACCGTAAAGGGAACATCATCATTGGAGTGGGTAGAATCTATGGCAAAGGAAATCCTCTGATTGCGGAATGCAGGGCTTTACTTGACGGATTGAAAACCTGCAACCTTTTGAATATTGAAAATGTCGATGTTGAAATCGATTCGAAAATTTTGGTTAATCTCCTCTCTTATGGAAACTCGATTTGGTATCTTGATTCAATTCTCTCCTGTTGCATAAGACTCATAAAACCTCCGATGATAATCAACCATATATTCCGTGAGCAAAATTTTGGGACTGACTGGATTGCCAAAGAGGTTCTTAAAGAGGGTAAAGAGTTAAACTTCAATGATTCCGATTCTCCGGCCAAGTTGAATGCTATTGTGTATCTGAAAAGCTTGAATATTGGTTACCTTCCTAACAATGGTGAATGTTAGGTTGAGAAGATGAAGTGAGTGGAGGTTTAACGGTCTTATTTTCAAATTCTTGTAATTTTGCCCAAGAGGCCCTTGTACTATCAACTATTTTTTAATACAATCCAATTTTAAGGAAAAAAAATATTTGTTCTTCTAATTTTGATATAATCAATTAAATTTATTTTTTTTATAATAAAAATTATTTAATTAAAATGGAGGTAAAAATATTGTTTAATTTGGATAATTATTTCGAAGAGTTTATTTGTAATTTTGATAGTTTACATCTTATTTGTTATTTTTTTAATATTGTAGCTGTAAAAATTGTGCTTTTACAATAAATAACAACCATAGTTCAAAAATTCTCACCGATCTATGATTTTTGAACAATAACTTGAAACATAAGTTTTTTTATAAATACTTTATTTTACAGTTAGTCCATCTCGTAGGCTTTTCCCTATGAAGATGAAGTTCCTCACCAAAATCCGTAGAGCGTACAGATTACAAAAAGCATATGTTTTTATTGATAGATAAACCGCATGAGATAATGAGTTTGGGCCTTATATGTATAACACCCTCTCTCAAACTCACAGTGCAACAAACGCATTGAGAGTTTGTATGTTTATTTGCGAAGAACTTTGCAAGTTGTCTTCAGTCGTTGAAACGTTCTTTGTAAGTTACATTCAATCTTTAAAAATTCTTCATACCTCTTCTTCACACCGCTAACAACCAGTCCCACCGCTGACAACCAGTCCCACAAGGCTCATCATAATGGAATCAATAAACCTAAGAGGAATATAAACACTTCAACCAGATGAATATACTCAGAGTTCTTAAGAAAACAAGAGTTACACAATGAAGCACAACAATGAGGCACTTAAGAACTCTTTAGTTGATTAGTAGAAATTTAATATTCTTCACATCTTCTTTATAAATCTTCTTCAAGTAGTCTTCTTCACATTTCTTCAATCATATACTCAATCTCAATCTAAAATCAAATTATCTAATCTCAAATCTTCACTTCGAAAATTCCTAATTTTAAATTTTAAATTTTAATTATTCAGTTCCAAATTCCAATTTAAATCTCAAATATCTAAACTTTAAACAAAATCCACATGCCAAATGAAATCTAAACGCCAAATACCAAATAACAAACATCGATATAAGCAACCACGACATCAGGTAACCATACATCAAAGGGAAATTGTGCGGAATAAAATCTAAACACTAAAACAAAATCCAAATGGCAAACATCAATCTAAGAAAATGTTAGACAAATTCCAAACATCAAACAAAATCTAAACACCAAACAAAATCCAAATGACAAACACCAATCTAAACAAACGCCAGACATATCCAAACATCAAACAATATCTAAGTACTAAAACAAAATCCAAACGGAATCTAAATATCAAATCTAAATCCAAAACTAAATCCAATACTAAATCCAAATACGAAATATAAATTTAAATATAATTGACAATCAAAATTGAATCAACAATTTTACCAACAAAAATAATTCACTGTTCCCGTAGCGATTTATCCTGAACTGTAGCACCAAAACAATCCAGTCGTTCAAATTAAATGATTAGATGTCCCGAACATGCTCTTCAAAAGTCAGCAAAACCCGATACTGTTTTTCTCTCGATCGGGACGGTTGATTGTGGCTGCACACAACGGAGCCGAAAACCAAAAAGGAGGTCAACTAAAACATTTTCTCAGCGGCCCAGCAGAAGACACGAAAGCCCAGGGAAGAACGAAACTTAACCTACACTCTCATACCACGTAGAAAATGATAAACAAAGAAATACAGCTATGGTTTTATTATTTAAAAAATACATATATTACAAAGAGTATATGCTCTTATTTATAAATAAAAGCTAATGAGTTTGGGCATAATATTTCTAACATGATGGGACGATGAATTTGTTTTTTCTAGTTTATCAAATAAATGAGGTTTTTTTATTTTTAAAAAGCAAATATAGTCCCTATATATACCAATTTTTGCACAACAATCCTCTATGTTCACTTGTGTATCAAAACCGTCCCCATGTTTCAACAATGTTGTATTTTTATCCTCTATGTTTATCCACTGTCACCAAAGTCTCTCATATTTTCTCAATGTCACCAAATACATATCATGTTCCAACAAAGTTATATTTTTAATTCTAATTAATTACACATCGGGGAATAAAATACAACATTTTTTTAAACATAGAAACGATTATAATACAAAGTGAATATGATAGACTGTTTCATGATAATTGATATATATATAGGGGGTATATTTGTTTTTAGTTGTCTTTTGACTATAGAAACAATTCTTAACCCGATTCACAAAAACATTGTCTTTCTCTTTCTAACTTTAGAAATAAACTCTCACAAAATTCATATTCAATAACATCCGTATAAAAAAAATTGGAACAAAAACAAAGTATATAATTTAGTAAAAATGAAAAAATCAAAAAGAGAAAACTAAGATTTATTAATAAAATAATATATCTTAGATGGACATATCGATGAATCTAGTGAGTTTCCACACAATGTATTTCATTATACAACAAGAAATTATTTTATTAGTAATATATAAATAAGGTATGAACATAGAGTCTTGTTTGATTCAGTATAAATTATTTGGATGATATTTATTAGTACAGTGGATAATATGAACATTAAAGTGTGGTTCGACTATTTTGGTTTTTTTAAAGAGAGTTATGTATTGAAAATTTTAGAATTTTATGGTGAGAGATCTAATCAAATAGTATATATAGTTTTTTTAGAGAATAATAATATAAAAAAATGAGGAGATATATAAAAAACATAACGAAAACTAACGGTGAGAGATTCAACAATAAATGGATGAAATATAATATAATTATTTTACATTTTATGATTTAATATTATTATATAAAATATAATTATATTTTTTATAAATATAAAATATTGGTAATATTTTTTTTAACATTTATATATGTTAAATAATAAAATAGTTTGTACTCATATTAAGATAGTTTGTAATCATAAATAGTTTCCAAGAAAGCTTGCAAAACCTCTTCATTATGAATCATTCTCTTCTGTTATTTCCATGGTATCTCCTACTGCTCCAATCTGCCCTTCCGAGTCAGTTTACTTTTACAAAGGATCGTCTGCACTTGCAGCTCCATAATTTTCTTCAACACCCTTTACAACTTCTCCCTTCTCCGTCAACTTAAGATGCTTTCATCTTCTTCACAATTCCTCAATCTGAGAAACAATCCAACCTTCGAAACAAAATATCATCATCAACGTGCAGGTTCATCATATGCAGAAATCATCAAGTCAAAACCCAATCAATTTCAAGAACCGATTATTTTTATTAAAGATTATCATCCAACAATTATTTTCACCACAAGACAAACAAGAGCTACAACAAAAAGACAAATGTACTCTTATAGGAAAATTTTCTCTTACCAGACCAAACATGCATAATATCCAAATGTTTTTTTACTATCTAGGTTGCAAAGGCAATGCGAGTCTTGCTTTATGAGACAACAGGCGTTTGATGTGAAATGAACCTTCTTGAAGATGTAAAAAAGATATGGATATGCAACGTACGAATTGTTTCCTAAATATCAATGAGAATCTTAAATTTGTCTCCATCCTTTAACCTTAAAAAAGAATCTTCTATCACCCCCACCTGGATCACTTTTCTTAAACTACCCACTTTCATATACTTTAAAAAAATCATCCTATATCTGACTAAATCTATTGGCAACACTCTCCAAACATGGATTTCTCAAAAAGTAAAATAAAGCAATCTATAATTCATGTATCACTTGGATGGAAACTAACTCCACTATAGATCATATAGTTAAGATTTGGATCAGTTTTGAAAGTGATAATGGGTTTTGGAAATCTGTGACCTATAGCCCTAGACCTTTTTATTGCACTCAGTGCTAGCATATTGGTCACAACCTTTCATAATGTCGAATACTAATCAAACCAAATTTACATTTGCTCTCCCAGATCTTCACAACCTAAACTCAAGTCAATCATTGTTCAAAATTCTTTTAACTCTTTGATTGATCCCCCATACCTCCCTTTACCATCACCCTCCAACCATGCCCCAATATCTTCTTATCTAACATCTTATGGCCTGCAAAAAAAATCAAACATCCATCCACTAGATCACTCCCAAAACTCATTAATTACGCAAAATCATATCCTACCATTACCTTCAAATCAATTGAGCCCTCCAATAATTCCACCTGTTCAGAGCTCAAAAATCAACAAAGCCATTACCATTCTCAAAACTAGAATCAATATCTATGATTCTCTTTGTCCCGCTTCTGATATCATTGTTCTTTTCTCTCACAAAGTTAGAATAACTTGTAGCATTCCCCACACTCCTGATATCAGCTCCTACAAAAAAATCAAACCCAGAATTCAAGCAATCAAACAGACCTAATACAACCAAAGTATTACAATTTCCAAAGGCTGACAGACCTTCTTCTGGATCATCCAAATGACAGTAAACCTCATTTGTTGGAATGTCAAAGGCATTGGCAACAGAGAAACTAAAAGGAGAATCAAATATATATATATATATATATATATATATATATATATATATGCAAGTCCAGTAACTTTATTTCTATTCAAGAGCATATGTTACGGGATCATCTCTTATCTACTACAGGTAAGCTTCTAGGATTTCAGCACTTTCTCTCTACTTTCACCATGAAAATCTGGATTATGTGGAGAAAATAATATGATGTTCAAGTCCTCCTTAATCGTGATCAACTGATTTATGTACAAGTTTCACATTTATCTCTTAATAAATTTGTCCTAACTACTATTATCTATATTAAATGCAATAGGTATCTAAGAACTAATCTTTGGAACTCTCTAAGAGGTATCTCTAATAACTCTATTGATCGGATTGTGATGAGAGATTTTAACTCCATCACCCATCCCTTTGAGCAGATTTCTTGTTATACTCTATGCCATGAGTATGGATGATTTTAACGAGTTATTGTTGATTGTGATCTAATTGATGTTGAATGTGTTGGCTCTACCTATACCTGGTAAAACTCTCATAAATGTAAGAGAATGGACAAAATTATATATAATAAATCTTGGTCCAACCCCTTCAACAAAACTACTGTTAAACGGTTAGCCATAATTGAATATGATCACTCTTTTCTTACTGTTACTTGCTCTAGTGACTCTCATACTATAAGATCATCTTTTAACTTTTTGAATATGTGGTTTCTTCATCCCACCTTCATGCAAGATATTAAAATCAATTGGAAGTCTGCCATGGTTGGCCCTTCCCTCTTTGGCTTTTGGCATAAGTTAAAAATACTCAAGCTATTTTTAAAATTTTAGAATGAAAATACGTTTGGAAATGTTTATAATGCCTAAGCTAAATCTGAAGATGAGATTTGTTTTCTAGAAAACTGTTTTGTCAATTCTAAATCTAATGAGGATAAATTAAAGCTAGTTACTGCCAAAGCTTTCCATCTTAACCATATTCTACAGAAGAAATTTACTGGCATATAAAAACTAACATCAATTGGACCTCCAATGGTGATAAAAACACCACTACATTCCATAACTACGTAAAACAAACGAAAAGAAACTATATTCATAAAATTAAAATTAATAATACCTAGATTTAGGATCCCAGTTCCATTGACGACTCTACAGTCAGTCATTTCCAATCCATTTTGACTGAAAATTAAGAAAAATAGACCTATTCCTAACATGCACCACATAATCCCAAATCTTATTACTAGTGAAGATAATACCAATCTTATGTCTTCTTTTTATGACAATGAAATCTGTTACTCTATTAAATCCCTCAACTCTTCCAGTATTGCCGAAGTTGATGGATTTAATACATAAAAAATTCAAACTTGTTGGTCTCTTATTGCTAATGATCTTTGTGCTGCAGTTAGAAGTTTTTTTGCATGGGATCCTATGATTCAGGGTATCTTTGCTATTGTCATCACTATAATTCTTAATATAAACAACCCTCAAGCCTGGAGTGACTACAGACTCATCAGTCCATGCATTGTGTTCAATAGAGTACTCTCTAGTATCCTTAATGATAGACTTTCTCTTCTCTTTTATAAACTTATATTTAAAGAACAATCAGGTTTTGTTAAAAGGAAGCACATACAAGAAAATATTATTCTTATGCAAGAAATGGTTCATGAATTGAACAAGAAAAACAGAGCTTAATATCATCTGGTCTTCATTTGATATAATCTCCACCTTAAAATCATCTCTCCAAAACAACCAAATCTCGTTGTTAACATTACCAAAAAACTGTCTGTAGCCCATAGTTTTAGCCACCTTCCCAAGCTTCTCACAATTAACTAAAGATTCTTGCACTGCCAGAAGAGCAGGGTGTTCAGCCCTTTTTAAATATTTTAGCCTCCTCATCGTAAGCTTATTCCTCAACCCTCTAACATTCCATTTCATGATTTTGATAGTCATTTGATTGGTTTGTTTCTTACAGCCCTTATATATATATATATATATATATATATATATATATATATATATATATATTATTTATTAGATTCAAATAAAATAGGACTTTAAGAAGATATATCTTGAAATCAAATTTCACTTATATTTTGTACCATATGGAATATTTGCAAACATAATTTTCTTTGCATTAGTAAATTCAAGTTTAAAATTTTCAAAACTTACTGATAAGGGAAGATTAAAGATCTAGGAAAGATGAGAGTGTTTTATTGATAAAGAACATAGACTTGAGGATAAGATCACAATTATGAAATTATTAAACTTGTGGGACCTACTATTTGTAATATAATTAGACCCTCCTCTTTTGGGGAAATGGTGATTAATCAATGATTAAGCAATTATTACATCGATTTCCTCTCTTTAAAAATCTGTTTTCTCTCTCTAAAATATTGTCTAAGTAATATGAACAACGCTAAAGCTCTCTAAACATAGTTTTACACAGAAAACCTCCTCCAAATATTTCTGGAGCGTTCACTTACAACTTTATATTTATTTATATTGTCTATTTATAACTCTTACATATTAAAATCTTCTCAATATGTTTTGAAGAGTTTCACATCAAGATGTATATGAACTGAAACAGATATGCTTTACGACCAACCTGAAGCCTTGTTTGGACAATATCAACCTCATTTACCATTTTTATAATATATTTACCAATTACATATGAATTGTTTTTTATCAAAATTTTACTTTTTTGTATAATGTCATTTTTTTTATTAGAAACGAAACAACATATTTTCTAATTTACTTTTTTTTATCATTTTTTGTAAACTTTTTTATATTTTTTCTCTTAAGCTTGATCAATATTAAAAATAAATTCAGGTGCTTATTTTGAATTATACATCCATTTAATCTTTCGCGCATAACTCTTTTTAATGTGAATATGTTCTGCATTTGCTCTAAAATTACTTTTCAAAATTGTAAAACATCTTCGTTCAGTAAATTTAAGTAGATTTGAGATTATAACCTTGCAACTTACAATTTAAAATATTGAGATATTAAAAAAAATTAGTACTTTTTATTTTTCCTCGTGTTTAAATTCGAGTATGGTCTAGATTTTTAAGGATGATACTTTGTTGTTGTAAAGGTTATGTAATCGATATGATAATGTATTGAATATGTATTTTTGAGATATGATATTTATGTTATTCTCGTTTATTTATTTTCATTAGAAGCGATGGGTATATCAGCCCATGACAAAGTTTGGTATTTGGTGTTGGAAGTGAGCCATAGTTTTACCAAGAGTAGGGTCATGACCACCAAAATATCAGGCCATTGTTGCTTTGAGGTGAGTCAAATCTGGTCCGAGCCTCCCATGTTGTCTATGGTAAAAACTATGGAGCAATTTTTTTTGGTAATAAAGATCTTGTGATATTTCTTCTCATAACAATGATGGCAAACACGTCGATATACTTGATGAAAATTTTACATTTGAAAGAATAAACCAATGACAAACTATTGTACTCTTTGCCAAAAACCCAATTAAGCTTAAAAATAAACAAGAAAACAAATATAATAAAACAAATAAGAAACTCTAGAGTAACAGAAAACTAAATCATAACATAAGTAGAGCAAGAAAGTAGAGGAATTATGTTTCCATTTTGAAGGAAGAAAAAGTCCTTACTTTTGACTTGCCAACTACTTCTAGATTGGCGTCCGTCATTAGGTGACAAGGTTGTCACTCCTCACTTAAATATACAAACTTTTTCGTTCAATATTATTTGACTCAATCGGATCAATCATCGTCTCATACTCATTCAGGATCGTTAAATGGTAGAATGGGTAAGAATTACCAAGCTTATTTGATTCACTGATATTAATTCCTCAACTAGGAATAGAGTGTCACCGAGTCTGAATGCTATAATAATTTTCATCATAATTTTCCAAGCATTCATCGTGTGGCTGGGAAAAAGGTCTATCAACTTAAAGAAGCTCGCTAACGAGGGTTGCATGGTAACTATAATCCCCAATAAAGAGGTTATGGTAGATTACAACATTATCTATTATGGTCGAGGCATGAGTTTCACCGTGGATAGAGATTCGAATGATGACTGTATCAAAAATCTTGTATTTGGTCTTAAATTGGTGAAGAGAACTAGATCGGGGTAAGTATAATCGATATTCACCAGTTTATCCTTTAGATCTTGAATGAATTGCATCAAAATAACGAGAATAACATTGTGATATGCACTAGACTGAGCTTGTTGAACGTTTTTCACTTTTATAGATTATATAGTATTTAGAGACGAGATAATATATTCATAATGTTTTACTTTCTCTATCGGACGTTGGATGAGCTGTTAAAGTGTGGAAAAATACATTCGGTAATGTGATCATCATAGTTATGAGTCTCGGAAAAACAAGGCTTAAAGCTAGATTCTGACAAAAGCTGGCTCATATGTATAATTTTGATCATGGTATGCCCCAATTTTAATCGGAAGACTTCAATAAGACAACTAAATATCTATAAACCCTCTCCATAATTATAGTATATAAGAGAACTAATATTAATAAGGTCCCATATAACACGTATAACAGTCCCTGTTTAATAATGTTATATATGAAAAGTTTTACAACCGATTCTTTTGACACGTCGACAAGAGCCTCGGAAAATGTTGCATAGCCTACTAAGGTGGTCACGACTCTCCTAACCATAACAATTGATAAATCATGATTCATCGTGCGGTTTGACATCACCAAAAAAGGTACATAATATCACGGGTAGCCTCAAATGCATCATATTCAGAAAGCTCAACTTTTCATTGTTAATGTAGTTTTCTTTCAATTAATTTTAAGAGATTATGGGGCTACTAATAAGTAAACTATTAGTCAAAATATTATACGAGCATCAACCGGTAATTAACCATAAGTAAATAGCACATGCACCCATTCATCCATTAGTGACTTTCTTTGTAATTGGGCTTTGTGTACTACAAGCCTGCTTATATGGTTATAAACAAACCTATTATCCAGATTGAGAGTGCTGAACAACTAATATAATAATCATTACAACAATAACTTTCTATCTCTAGAATTGTTTATCTAGTATTACTCATATTTGTGTGGTGTTCAGACAGATCTGGATCTTGTTATAGAGTCCAAATGCGGCCGAAAATCATTAATTATAATATTAAATTTAAAATACAAAAAAAGGAATAAAACTTTAAATATTTTTTAATATAATTTAATTTTTTTTTATAAAAAATAAAATTCAAATATAAAATAAAAGGATAATTTACCAATAAACATCTTACATCAAAACTATTTACCAATAATCATCTAAGGTTTGATAAAGTACGGATACTCACATGGTTTTGAAATTATGGTAGCGATGCGCATATAATTTCTTTTAATATCAATATAAATTTTAATCTTTATTCTCTTTTTTTTATGTTTAAATGCCATATATTTCAAACTATAGTTCCAGAAAAATCCAAAAAATCCATTGGTTTTATTTTTATAAAACTAATAAAACTAGATCCATTAAAGATATTTTTGTAATTTTTTTGGTTGCGTAGTTACACGTAATTGAGTTGTAAAATAAATTTAAAAAGTAATTGTGTTCAGTTGCGTGATTACATCTAAATATGTTACGAAAATAAGATGAAAATGATAGTGTAGAAATATAACCTCTGATTGTGAAATAAGTCTGATTGTGTGAATAGACAAAATACAACTTATTTTTATGAAAGGAAGTGTTAATTAGGTGCAAAACAACCGACTTATTTTAATTATGAAAAAATATCCATTTTTATATTGAACAAACTTTTATAAAAATATTGGACTATGACCAGGTGCAAAAATACACGTAATTTGGTATAAAAAAAAACAATCGTGTTCCAGTTGCGCAATTACATGCAAATATGTTGTAAAAATAAGAAGAAAATGATTGCAAATTCTGATTGTATGAAAAAATAAAATAAAAATATTTTTTTGAAAATAAGTGTTAATTGGATGTGAAACAACTAAGTGAGTTGTAGTTGTGAAAACATGTGTATAGTTTTGTGCTGATTTTTTTATACAAAATTGAATTGCGTTACTATGTGCAAGTGTGTTACGAAAATAAGAAGAAAATGGATGCGTAATAGAACTTCTGGTTCTGAAATAAGTTTGATTGTGTGAAAATATAAAATAAAACTTATTTTTGTCAAAAATAAGCGTTAATTGAGTGTTGAACTAGCTCTTTTACAGTTGCAAAAAAGTATGTGCATTTTTGTCCGGAATTGTTTTTTATAGAAAAAATAGATTGCGACCGGGTGCAAAAATACTTGTAATTTGTTTATGAAAATAGAAAACAAATCTCCAAAAAATCACTTATGATTTTTTTTGTCTTTAAAAAATAAAAATATATGTCGTATTAAAATTATTTTTTAGTTAAAATTTGAAAGATATGAAATTTTAAATGTTAAAAATAACTAATTGTTAAAGATGCATGTGTTATGTATATTCATGTGTATTATGGGAAGCATCTATTTTTACAGGAAGTTATTGCTAAACTTGAAAATCTATGTTGGCATTGATATTTTTATTTAAGCAGAGTGATTATTATTAGCTTTCCAAAAAAAAAGTCATATTAATTTTTTTTGCAGGTGTATCTATATTTAAAAACTAGGTTCATTTTTTTTCACATCTAGAAAAATTCGATCAATTTTATTATTTAAATTATGGTTGAGATCATAAACCGAACGACGATAATCAATATTAATATTAGAAACTGAAAAACAACTTTAATATTAAAATATTAAATCCACATAAATTAGTAGGTAATTTTTATAATATACATTTATCAATTTTTTTCTTTCTAATAATAAAAATTATAATTGATTTTTTATTTATAATATTATTTTTTGTGGAAAAAAATATTTCAAATATTTTACGTAGTATGGTTTTCGGTTGCAGATTCAATTCTGACTTTCGGTTTTAGATTTTTTGAATGCAAGATGGTCTGATCAATTTAATTTATATGTTCAGCTATCCACCATATTGGTTGTAGGTTTTTATCCATTTTTTGGTTGTTTCTCATGATTTTTGCGTGTGTTGGTTCTCCTAACATATGTTTCAATTGGATTTTTTTTTTAACTTTTCTTCCACCATAGTCTTTCTATTTCCCTTTTTCCCCTTTTAAATGTGGACAATGTTGTTGCTGTTTGGGTTAGTGTTTCGGGCATAAAACATACAAGTCTACCCATTGTTTTGTTTTTCCCAACTTGTCTCCGATATTTATCGATATTCATATGGTTGTTGACAATTTTGTTATTCTTTGACTTGTCTTGTATCGTTGTCGAAACTATTTGAATCGAACAATAATATCCGTATTGTTTAAATATATAAATGATATTTTTTTATTTACACAATTCTTTTTTAGGAGAGTTACTGATCAAGAACCATTCTACAAATCTATTAGTGGTTAAGACCCAACAAAATTAACAAACTATGTGCATAAAATACCCTTTTGTATAAAATCATCAAATAAGTGTACACATTCTCTATCTTTTATTATTTTAAATTTAAAATTTTAAAGGTTCGTATCTTTTAAACCGTAACTAAAAATATATATGAAAATATAATTGATTTTGTTTTTTTAAGACGAACAAAACTAGAATCCATTCACGATATGTTTTTAAATATTAAAAAACTATATTTTATACTGGTTTTTCATTATATGGTTTCCCATCTATCATAGTTTGCATGGTTTTTATTGTATCATAGTTGGCATGGTTTGGCATCTATCATAGTTGGCCTAGTTTAGCATCTATCATGGTTAGCCTAGTTTCACATCTACCATGACATGGTTTCACATCTACCATCTAACATTTATCATATTTGGTCTGGTTTAGCATTTAACATCTATCATGTAACATTTATCGTATTTAGTTTGGTTTAGCATTTAACATCTAGCATCCATCATAGTTGGCGTGGTTTCACATCTAGCATCTATCATAGTTCGCATGATTTCGCATCTAACATCTATCATAATTCGTCTGATTTAACATCTAAGATCTAACATCTTATATCTATCATAGTTGTCATGGTTTCGCATCTAGCTATATAGAAATTAAAAAGGTTTTGCATTTAGCAAAAGTTCATCTTCTTCGTTTACACTCTAAAACCTTTCTCAACCCACATTTTTCAAGAACACAAAAAATAACACTTAGAACGAGTAAAACGTTACTGCAATACAACATTTCAACTACAAAATCAAAATAAAAACCAATGAAATACCGAAAATCACGAATAATACATAGATATAAACTCAAGAGCAACTCTGTAAAAAACAACCGAGTTACATAAATGAAAATAAAAAACCAAATGCCGAAATCAAATAAAAACACAATCAAAATTGAAAACTACAAAGAAATCATACGAATAAAAATAAAGAATTAAAATGAAGTTGAATCGTCACATGTTATGCTATTATAGATCATAAAAGCTAAGAAGAAAACTGGAAAAAAAGTTAAATAAAATATATAAATAATTTTATATAATTAATTAAATATAATTAAAGTATTATAAAAAATATTTGGATCAAATGGTAAAACAGAAGTGTTAAATGGATTTTTTCTTAAATATAAAATATATAAAACGTGAATCACTAAATGACTAATACGGTATTAATTTTTTTTTTAATTATTATAAATAAATTTTGTTTACATAAAATAATTCTAACTAAATATAAACATTTTCAATTTAACGGATCAGGATTAGGGGAATAAATGATAATCGATAAAATACTGATAGAATAAAATTAAAATATTAAAAAAATTAATACACTTAAATAAAATAAAATTTTAATATCCGTTCTAAGATTTATTTATTGTCGAAATGAAATAAGACAATATCCGTGCTAAGTTGACGAGAATGGCCATGTTATTTGTTAGATGGAGAAGTTAAAGACAGAACAGAACAGAAGGATCGTGGACCAGGAGTGTGCATGATTGGGCACCGACAATCCAACAGTTATTCATCGTCGGTGGAAAAATATGGGCATTATCGTCTTTTAGCTATAATCATATTTTTCGTACTCCCGAGTCACGTGGGATGTTTTCCTCTTAATATTAATTTACCATCGATTTTTCTTGTGTTATTTAATTATTAAATAGGTCAACCTCTCGCCAGAATAAGTGGCCGCAGAAAAAGTCTAGTTTGAATTTTAGATACGAATTAATATCGTGAAATTTTGATCATATGTTTCATAAATATCGCAGAATAATATGACCGCAGAAAACTCTAGTTTGATTTTAGATTACAAATTAACATGGCTGAAATTTCGACTATATATTTTATAAATATCCTAGGATTTGAGTTAAATATCTAATTTAGTGTAATCATTGATTAATCAATTATTATATTTAATTATAGAGATTTATACCGATTGGGTACAAAAACATATCCAATTTACTAATAAGTCCGGTCTCAAATAAATTTAACAAATAACTACCAAAATATATGATTTTATCTATTTATTAGTCCAAACTTAAATTTTAAATACAATTTTACCCTTAATGAATTTGATAATATGACAAAGAAAGTTTGAGGAGAAAGAATTGATTTTGAAATTGAGGTTAAATATTTTAATTTGGGGATGTAATTGTTTTGTTTTTATAGATAATTGAGTATTTTCTTAAATGGATTGGATCTATTTGTAAAATGGATCTGTTGGGGTATGCTTTAAATAGAGACAAATTTTAGACTCATTACTAAGTCTCCCTTTATTATAATGTGTTTTAAAAACCAAGTTTCTTTTCTATTATGGTTTGATACTCATCTCAACTATTATACTCACACTTAAAATCTAACATTTTTTAATACCCACACTACCCTCTACTAATTATATAATAATAACCTTTTGTTTTCTTCCCATTTTTCTAGCTTTTAAAGATTTAAAAATTTGAAACCATTTTCTAACCATATAACTCTACGGCCAACAACAACCACCATAAACCACCAAAAATCCACAATTTTCATGTGATGGCTAGTTTAAAGTCCGTATATTTATGTAATCTTGATATAAAATACATCTAAGTACTGCTTTCCACGTACATGAGCTGGTTATACGTTCATGGATTTTTTGCAACCTTTGCTCTATTCATCTTACATGTTTCTCTTAACTAATTGATTGCGAGGATATTTCTTGATTTTCTTAGTTGAGGTATGTGTTATTCTACTGGTTCGTGAGTTAGTAAATCTAGTTCGAATTTTTTATTTGTTTTTTATTTTTTTTCGAGCGATTGTTTGGTATTATGTTAATCTAAAGCCTTAATAATTGTTTAACTAGTTATATACTAATTTTTAGTGTATTCGGGAACGTGAAACAATATATAGACTAGGAGTTTTAGGTGTCCAGGCATTCCCGACAGAGATGCAAGTTGTTTTGGGAATTTATGCGAATTGTTTGATGTTTTTATATGTAGAGGATGCGAATTGTGTCAAATGAAGATGCGAGTTGTGTACATTATGTTGAGAAACTGTGAGTTACAATAGAGTTGCAAACAACTCTCAGTTTATAGAGTTGAAACAAATATCAGAATATAGAGTTGTAAACAACTCCCAGAATATAAAGTTGCAAACAACTCCTAGATTATAGAGTTGCAGACAACTCTCAAATAATAAAGTTGAAACAACTCTGAGATAATAAAGTTGTAAACAACTCTCATAATATAGAGTTGTAAACAACTCCCAGATTATAGAGTTGCATACAAGTCTCAGATAATAGAGTTGTAAACAACTCTCAGAATATAAAGTTGTAAATAACCCCTAGATTATAGAGTTGCAGACAACTCTCAGATAATAGATTTGAAATAACTCTCAGCTTGTAGAGTTGCAAACAACTCTCAGATAATAGAGTTGCAAACAAATCTAAGAAAATAGAGTTGTATGAGTGTTGCATCATACTGCGTGTTATTTGTATAGTACTATTACTGTTGCGAGTTGTGTACATTATATTGAGAAACTGAGAGTTACTATTACTGTTGCGAGTTGTGTAATCAACTAACTAGCGGGGAGAGTAGTAATGGTTTAGTTAATTTTGATTAGAGAAAAAAAAAAACTTGCTACTACTAGTTGAATTGATGTTATTACAGGAGTTAGTCAAGCTTTCAAAGAAGGGGCTGCAACTCTAAGGTTATCAGTGTGTCCATATGCTTTAGAGCATGGTTTTTCTTTCAAATACATGTATAATACATCAAACAAGATCACTTCTTATTCTGAACATAAATTCACAAACGGATGCAAATGGAGACTTTACGCATCAATTGATTCCGACACTAGATTAATGACTATTAAGAGGTATGTTGCGCACCATACTTGCAGTCTTGTTTTATCCCAAAAACATAAGAGGCATATGCATTTAACATCAGATTAGATTGCAGAGGAAATTCATGATTCCATCCGGACATGTCATTCGCTGACAACCAAAATCATACAATCTTCTGTCAAATAAGATTACAGTCTAGACATCTCCTACCGTTTATCATGAAATGTTTTGGAGAAGGTTATGAGAGGAGTTTTCGGAGATAGTTCAAGTTCTTTTGGTTTACTAAGGGGGTACTTCAAACGATTGAAGAGCCGCGATATTACTGCCAGTTGGAATTATCAGTTGTAAACATCTTCAATCGTTGTTTTATAACATTCGGTTCATGTCTTCAAGGTTTCCATTCATGCCGTCTAATGTTGTATGTCGATAAATACCACTTATATGGCAAGTATAAAGGTGTATTGCTTTCTGCCGTATGAAAAGACGACGAAAACGGTTAGTTTCATACTTCTCTTACAATTTGATGAATTACTAGGTTTGTGTAAGAATTATAAACAACTCTCAGAATATAAATTGTAAACAACTCTCAGAATATAGGTGTAAACAACTCTCAAATTATAGATAACTGGTATACTATTGTAACAACTCTCAGATAATAAGTTGTAAACAAATCACAAAATATAGTTGCAAACAACTCTTAGTTAATAAAGTTGTAAACAAATCCCAGATTATAGATCACTGGTATACTGTTGCAACAACTCTCAGAATATAGTTGCAAACAACTCTCAGATTATATGTTGCGAGTTGTGTTGATTTAGATGATAAATATATTGCGAGTTGTTCTATAATTGACCATGCTTTAGTGAAACTTTTGACCATGCTTGTCATGTATTTAAGGACTATTCCCCGTTGCAAATGGTATCGTGAGCATTGAGGATTTTGACAATTAACTGTGGTTTTTGGGTTGTTTGAAACCTCATATGTTGGAGTGACAAATCATATTTATTTCCGATCGTCATTCTAGTATAATTAATGAAGTTTTTGTCTTCTATCCAAATTATTTTCATGCGTACCGTTATTACCATCTTGTTCAGAATTTGAGAAAAGCTATGGAACATATTAACATAGACTATAAGTCTAGGATGCTATGATTCTTCCATCAATGTTCTTATGCTCCCACTCAAGATTTTTTTAATGATACAGTAACAAATTTTCTATGTGAAGATGGTGAGAGAATTAAAACTTTTCTTGGAAATTTACCTCCAGATAAGTATGCTCAGGCATACATTAAAGGGAAACGATACAGGACTATGGCTTCTAGTGGTCGAATCTTTTAACGCACAGATAAAAAAAAATTGCGGCCTACCCATTATTGAGTTGATTGACCGAATTATAGTCTTTCTTATGACTCAAGTTTCAAGAAGATACCAAGAGGGGTTAAGCTGGAGTACTAATTTATGCACGAGTATGAAAAGAAGCTAAAACAGAATATTGAAAAATACTGAACTTGGGTAGTACGTAAGTCTTTTGAAGCCTTGTTGAAAGTCTTTTCAGACCCTATAACGGTTGTTAATTTGTTGGATTTCAAATGTTCTTACGAAATCATGGCAAAAATGAGTGTTTTCTATATCCTCACGCTTTAGCGGCAACACAGTCTACCAACAAAGATCTTCTTACTATAATAGAGTCGTTCTTCACGGTTAAGAATTATAGGTTAAGTTACTCTTTCAACATACCGACGATAATCGATTTCGGTGAAGGATCAAGCTCTAGAGGTGGAAATTCTGCCTCCCAACATGAAAAGATGCCCCAGAAGGCCTAAGGAAAAACGAATCCCGTCTAGAGGAGAAGCCAAAACCAAGCAGTTGAGATGTGACGGTTGTTCGAAATCAAGTCATAATCGGAGGACCTGTGAGGTTCCAGTTTAAATATCGAACTGTTGGGTACATTAATCTATAATAGTGTGCATGTTGTGGATAATACACTAAAAAATTTGAGAGTTTTTTATTACACATATTGCGTATTGTTTTAATTTCAATATTGAAATGCGCGTTGTTTGTATACTGTGTATAAACAAACAACTCTCATAAGGGAACAACAATAACACAACTACCTTATAGCTACAAACAACTCTCAGATTATACTTGCAAACAACTCTCAAAAATGTTTTCCAAACAACTCTCAGATCATAGATTTGCAAACAACTCTTAGATTATAGAGTCACAAACAACTCTCAGAGTATATTCTGATAGTTGTTTGCAAACAACATCAAAATACTAGGATGCGAATTGTTTGCATATATATATATATATATGTAAGACGAGGATGCGAATTGTTTACATATATATATAAGATGAGGATGCGAATTACTAGTTGTGAATTACTTTACCCATCCAGGAAACATGAGTTGTTTGCATGTCCTTCCCCTGAGTATTTACAACCAAGGAAATTCGATTTTTTTTATATTACTATCCTGAGAGTTCTTTGCAACTGAATTGGTGACATATGTATCTACACAACTAAAGCGAGTTGTTTGTAACATATCAAGCGAATTAGATTAAGAGAGTTCTTTGTAATTGAGACCTGAGAGTTGTTTGCAAAATATCAATGTTTCATAAACGTTTAACACTTATCAAAAGTTTATACAAAAAAGAGATTACATAGACATAATAGGTTTCATGCACTAAACACTTCAAAAAACAATACTACCATCTTTAGTGTTTGTCAGTTTGCATGAAAAAAAACAAAAAAAGAAGCAATAACAATCAGTCATCACTAGAGAATTATTCTGCTTCAGACTCCTCTTCACGCCCATCATCATCATCATCTCCCTCATGCTCTTTCTCCTTATCATATACCTTCATCTGATGGGTCTCCTCTGATGTACCAACATGTTCATCATCTTCCTCCTATTCTTCCTCTGTGTCTTCTCTATTCCTTTTAGGGTATAGAACCTCTGTTGGCTGAGAGTCACCCACTAAATCAACCACTTCAACTAACCCAGAGTCATCAGAGAAGTACTTCTCGATATTAAAGTCCAGTACAAAGGTTGGGCTGTTTGGTGGTGCCACGAGAGAGATTAAGCCGGAGATTTTCTCGGTCGTTATGGAATATCACTAGTCGCCTAAAGAACCGGAGGTAGACATGGTGATTGCTGTTATGAGATTTTATAGTATAGAGTTTATTTTGAATTACCCTCTGGTTACTATTATATATAGTCATGGAGGGAGTCTTAATTCTACTATTGGCTATGTTAATGATTACAACATTCTTTCTATCAAATCAACAATTAATGGGCTGATTTGATTAGATGAGTTATTTGCATGCTCAATGCAATTATCGGTTACCAAAGCATACACCATTGTCTATTCGTATTCTTTGGTATGTGTGCGAATTGTTTAGTATATATTATTAGGAATGCTGCAAACTGTTATGTCGAGCTCATTACTTATATTTTTTTACTACTACACAAACCAGAATTGTTTAGAAGTAGTTTTTTTTATACGTTGCGAATTGTTTTTTCAAGCTCGATAGTGAGAATTGTTTAGTAGTAAATTTATTATATACGTTGCGAATTGTTTTGTCAATACCGAGTGTTGTGCTAAATTACCTACAGTTCTTTCAAGTGAGTTCGAGAATGTTATACATTACATATTTATGAAACAAAAAAAAATCTATATATACACCAAAAACTTAAAATCAATATATGTACACTAAAAAAAATCCAGACCAGTCATATCTTCCATTGCATGTTAGCGTTTATATCCAAAAGACTCTCTCCAAAGTTTTCCACATAAAAAAGATGACTACCAGTGTCAGTTAGTGTTTTCATCATTTAGGAAATAATAAAACATTTCATCTCTGAGACCTCTTACCATATATTTTCGGTAATTCTTCTGCACGTATCCTTTTTGGATAATATCTCTCGCGTATTGACAGACGAAGATACCACAGTCGAGGGTGCCTAGTTTTTGTTGTGGAATACCTTTTGCATTTCTTACTTTATACCTATTCTTTGTCTCTGGTAGGTATCTTTTCTTGACACAATCTTCCGACTATTTTTAATAGTTTGTATCAGCCATCAGGTACAAATAAAGTCTCAGATGATAGAGTTGCAAAAAACTCTCTGATAATAGAGTAGTAAACAACTCTCAGATAATAAAGTTGAAACAATCTCAGATTGTATAGTTACAAACAACTCTCAAATTATAGAGTTGCAAACAACTCTCAGATTATAGAGTTAGAAACAACTCTGAGCTTGTAGAGTTGCAAATAACTCTCAGATATTGAAGCTGAAATAACTCTCAGATATTGAAGCTGAAATAACTCTCAGACAAAAGAGTTGCAGACAAATCTCAGATAATAAAGTTAAAACAACTCTCAGCTTGTAGAGTTACAAACAAATCTCAGATATTAGACCTAAAACAACTCTCAGATAATAGAGTTGAAACAACTCTCAAATAATAGAGTTGCACACATCTCTTAGAAAATAGATTTACAAACAACTCTCAGCTTGTAGAATTGCAAACAACTCTCATATATTATATATCCAAATAACACTCAGATACTAGAGTTGCATACAACTCTCATATATTAGAGTTGAAACAACGCTCAGATAATAGAGTTCAAATAACGCTTAGATAATAGAGTTGAAACAACGCTTAGATAATAGAGTTGTATACAATTATCAGATAATAGAGTTGCAAACAACTCTCAAATTGTAGTGTTGTAAACAACTCTTAGATAATAGAGTTGCAAACACCTCTCAAATAATAGAGTTGCAAATAACTCTCAGATTATAGAGTTGGAAACAACTCTCAGATAATAGATTTGTAAACAAATCTGAGATAATAAAGTTGGTTAGTAATGGTGTGGATAATAATCGCCTGAGGGTAGGCTGGTAATTTCAGTTGGTGTTTTGTGGTGGTGTGTGGGTGTTTAAGTGGTGGTGGTGTGGGTGCTTAAGTGTTTTTAGAGAGTAGAGAGATAATTAAGCAGCTTGGTAGCAGTTAATTTTTCTTTTCCATAGTTAATGCAGGTGGTTGGGCATTTATACCCTGATGTTTGGGCCCTTATGGGCTTTCGGGTCATGTTTAATGGACCCGGGTCATGTTCAAAGACCCATGAGCTCTAAGCAGGAGAGCAAGTAGCTTAGACAAGAAGTGTTTAGGTTTTTAGTACTTTTGTCATAGTTCGAACAGTCCTATGGTCATAGTGTTCAAAGCGATCTGTCCGGTCCATGAGATCTGTCCGATCTGTCCGGTCCGAAGGCCTTGGACCGATCTGTCCGTGTCCGGGGAGCATGCTGAATTCGGACTCATCAGGAGCCCCTTTTTTAGGTGTTTGAGCAAGTATTCTTGTCAGAGACCTGAAAAACAGTCCGATGTCAGAAGTAGTTTTTAATCCGGACAGGTCTATGGGTTTACCCGGACAGATAAAGTTTCACGAATTCAAAACGGTTTTTGCCAGAGTTTGTGGGACACGTGTCACACTCTGATTGGTTGCTTTAGCCGTTTTTTCACCTTGAATTTCGAACCCACCTTCTTCGAAAAGCAACCTCTTTAATTACACATGGTGACATCAGCGCCATCTTTTAATCATTGCCAAACTTTTCGAATTCTCCTAGGAATCAATTGCTTTTTCAGATTTACTATAAATTCAGACTCACTTTCTACTGTTTTGCTATCTCTTTCATATTTACTCTGCATATTTAGTCAGAGCTTTCTCTCTCTAAAGCAAATATTTTCTTGGTAGTTTATATTTACAGCAAGGACTGCATTGATCAAAGGCGGGTGGCTCAACCTCTCTGAGTTGGAGAAGGCACAAAAAGTAGAGAAGGAAAGACGAATCGCAGCAGGGTTACCTACCTCGCCTGTCGACATACCAATCTCCTCTGCTACAGAGTCAGATCGAGGCTCGTCCTCTTCTAAAGGTACCAAGCCCAAAAAACTATTTCAATCCACTCTCTCCCCCATAGTCTCTGGTTCCTCAGTTCAGGAGTCAGTGCCAACTGTCGAGCTAGGAGTTATAGTTACAAGTTTTAGGAAACCTTCTCCTTTTCTCGCAATGAGATCAGACACAGAGCACTCTCCGGAGAAACTGGTTGTTAAGAGGACAAGCCGGCTGGTTAAGGGGCAAGCCTCCAAGAACACTCCCTCAAAATCGGGGAAAAAAATAGCAGTTCTGGGTCTGGAGTGCCTATCAGAGCTCCCCGGGAAAGATTACCCGGTCCGGAGGCTAGCAACCCAGCACTCCAAAGAGAGACTTCTGCCTCAGAGCCCCAACTTGAGACTAGAAGTCAAGAAAACAAAGAAAACCAGCAGTCCGGAAGCCATGTTGAGCCAAGTTTGAATTCTCCTCGGGCCACTGATATTCCTCCTACGATCATGGAGGAAAGAATGGAGGACTCTGTTGAAGAAGTCCCTTTTGAGTCTGAACCATCCGGTCAGACTAGTAACACTGCTGCTGCCAAAAATGATAAGGGCAAAGAAAAACTATGCTTGAGGCATCCGGAGCTGCCGGAGTGTCTCGAAGGGAAGGTAGGGCCTTGTTTTCACAGGGTCGAACTTAAATATCTCTTTTCCTTACAGAAGACCAAGTATGCTTTCATCCACACGGCTGAATTAGGTCGAATGCGCATAAAATGGGGGATCCCAGAAAATGTGAAGATAAGGATTCCCATAGATCCTGAAACTCCTATGGATTGCAAGCTGAACGAAATAGTCATCTTCACAGAGCTATTTAATTGGGGACTCAGATTCCCATTGGACCCAGAGATTGTCAGATATTTTCATCTGGTCAAACTCTGTCCGAGCCAGCTGAGCCCCAACGGCTGGTATACTCTGATGTCATGTATCATGGCATCAAGGCTGTCCGGGATCCCTCTTCCTATGGAAGAATTTGCAGCAGTGGCCAATCTTTGCAAACATCACCAATTCCCCTTCTACCACTTCAATATGGGGAATGATCTCAAAGCTGTTGATGATCTGTTGGAGTCTGAGAGCAAATGGAGGAGCCAGTTTTTGTTTGTCAGTGGCGCCTGGGAAAACGGACAGAGGATAAAGTCCGGAGTGAACCCAAGCCTCCTCAGAAGCAGGTGGAGGAGTGACCGTAAGTTTCCCACTTTAAATCTTTATCTACTTCTTCATTTTCATAGTTGATTTAAATTAATTGGTCTTTCTTTTGTCTTAACAGAACTGCCTAAGGAGTTCGGTGATTACTTGAAGGCCGGACAGGTCACTTGTGGCAAAATCAATGCCTGGGCCGCAGAGAACTGGGGGAACTGATTCCACAATGCCTTCACCAGTAGAAATCTGGCAAGGTCTCACCTGTGGAACACCACAGGTTGGAGAGACCTGACTTGGGAGGAGCTCACCACCCAACCTTCTCCGGACACAGTGCTTAAGAGGTCTCATGAAGCAGATGGGACACTCTTCCTGCCAGGCCGGGCCAAATCCCCAAGCAAAATGAAGGGCAAGAAGAAAGGCAAAAAGGCGGTGAGCAGTGCTAATCCTGCTGATGCTGAGAAAGATGCTCCAACAGACCCGGAGGGGCCGGCTCAGAGCCAAATCGATGCTGCTCTTTTGCAGGTAGTGGAGCAAGAGTCCGAGAGGCAAGAAGCAGACCTCCCAAGACCTCCAAGGGCTTCTAATAGGAATCGCAATCAGGAGAGTGAAGGGGCAGACCGGGCAGCCAAGAAGAAAAAATCTGCTAAGGGAGATGAGCTTGCTCTCTGGGATCCGGAGCCTTCTTTCCAGGCTGACCCAACACATGCTGAAGAGATCCCAAGGGACTTTGATACTGATGAATTTGAGGGAGGAGAGCTCAACATTGACGAAGTAGACATCACCGGTCTTGGTGAACTTGGCGAATACTTCCTCAACCTCCCCAGAGACGACTTCGCAGGGCCCTACGTTCCTCCGAGCAGCTCTAACACTGTCAACTTCAATGGTAAGACTTTCATTGTCTCTAGTGAAAAGGACACCATAGCCCACTCCTTGCTAAGCAATGTGCAGCCGGTACTTACATTGGAGAGACAAGTTCGAGGTCAAGCAGACACCATCAAAGACCTTAAGTCTGAGAAGGAAAAGCTGTCCGAAGACCTTCCCACTGCTACTGCCAATGCTGACATGCTAAAGGAAGCAAACTAGGAGCTGAAGAGGAATCAGGTGGAAAACACCACAAAAGTTGCCACCCTAGAGGAAACCATAAAAGACCTCCGGGAGAAGCTGTCCGGTGTGGAGAAAGACCTTACTGCCTCAAAAGAAGAGACCAAGGCAAATGACAAGATTATCACCAACCTGATTACTGACAAGATTGCTCTTGAGAATGCAGCATCCAAGGCTGCCGAGGAGAAAACCGCTTTGTTAAGGGATCAAGAGGCTACGATTAATGCCAAGATCAATGCCTATGCCAGCCAGATGATTAAAAGCGAAGAGCTATTGCTTGAGAAGGTGAGGTCTGACATGGTTCTACTTTTCCATGAAAAATTTCCGGACAGGAACCTAGGGGACTTATGGCTTTATGTTGAGCCCGACGAACTCCCATACCACATGATGGCTGAAGGTGACAAGTATGGCTACTCTAGTGGCTCCTCGGTTGATGAAGAACACACTAGGGAGAGCCCAGACGAAGAGAAGGACGATCCCAAAGGAAAGAAGGTAGACGAAGGGAAAAGCGACTTTAAGGGCAAGAAGGCAGATGAAGGTGAGCCATCTTCAAAGGCTCAACCTTAACATACAATCTACTTCGTTTATTTTTCATTCAAACTAAAGTCCTTGGAAGGCCAAGGCACTCTTTTTGTAATAGTGTCCGGTACTCGACCGGACAGGTTTTTTGTGTTGTATCTTGACTATTTAAAAGTCCTTGGAAGGCCAAGGCAAGTTTAAGTTATTTTATTCAATGAATATCTCTGTTTTGCGCAACCATCACCTTCTTTCATTGTTCATTTTAATTTTGATAGCCATAGTTTAAGTAGCCTTTAGTTGTTGTATTGTGAGAGTGTTTAAATTCTCCGGCTAGAGTTTAAATAGCCCTTAGATATTTCAGTCCGGATAGTATGACAAGGGACAAAACTTTAAAAAACACTTACAAATTTTTTAAGAAGGCATTGAATTTTATTTAACAGCCTGTACACCTCATTAAAACCTCTCCGTGCCACCGGGGAGGAAAGAGTATACCCCCAAATATTTACATGGTTGTTTTAAACAAGTAAATATTTACACAAGTGTTATTCCAAGTACATCCGGAGATGCTCAATATTCCAAGGATGGGTTAAAACTCTGCCATCTTTGTCTTTCAACCAATAAGTTCCAGGCTTAATTCTTTCAACAACCATATACGGACCTTCCCAAGTTGGGGCCAGCTTTCCGAAGAGCTTTTCTTTAGTGTGTAAGAAGACCTTCCTTAATACTTTGTCCCCTGGTTGGAAATCTCTTCTTTTGACTTTGGAAGCAAACCTACTCCTCATCAAGCCTTGATAGTGTGCAACTCTAAGGTGAGCTTTAACTCATCTTTCTTCTATCAAATCAAGTTGACCTCTGATTGCCATCTCATTAGCATGTTCGGAGAAGTTATGAACATGAAAAAATGGGAGAGTTGCTTCTATGGGAGCTACTGCATCCATCCCATAGACCAAGGCAAAAGGTGATTCTTGTGTTGCAGCCCCAGGTGTTGTCCGGTAGGCCCACAAGACCTCTTGTAAATAACTAGGCCACTTCCCAGCAACCTCTTCCAAATTCTTCTTTAATCCGGACAGTATAGTTCTATTAGCCACTTCAACCTGCCCATTTTCTTGTGGGTGGAAAGGTGAAGAAAAACAATGTTGTATACCCCTTGAGGCACAAAAGCTCTCCATTTCTCTATTGTCGAACTGTGGCCCATTGTCTGTTGTTATTTTCCGTGGACACCAAATCTGCAACATATGTTGGATAGAATGAATTTTATAACAACTTTTGAGGTTGTCCCTGCTAGAGGGGCTGCTTCTATCCACTTCGAGAAGTAGTCAATGACCACAATTATAGTTTTGCGCCCTCCGGATGCCACAGGGAGAGGCCCTACTAAATCCAATCCCCATCGAGCAAAAGGAATAGGCTCAGAAATTGATTCTAAAAGAATGTCTGGTACATGAATTTCATTGATGTACCTCTGGCATGGGTCACACCTCCTCACCAATTCCTTAGCATCTTTCATGATTGATGGCCAATAGTAACCGGAGAGTAAAATTCTTCTTGTTAAAGCTCTAAACCCACAATGGGCTGATCCCTCACCATCATGCAATTCGGAGAGGACCATTTGTGATTCTTCATCCCCCAAACAGCGCAGGAGAGGTTTACTGTAAGACTTCTTGTATAACACTTCTCTCAATATGATGAAACCACGAGCCTTGTATTTCAATGCTCTGGCTTGTGACTTATCCGGAGGCACAACACCATCGGAGAGATATTGCATGAAAGGAAATCTCCAGTCTTGAGGTTGTTTTGCTTGTATTTCAAAAATCTCCTCTTCTTTACCCTTACAAAGTTGAATGGAGGGGCTTTCAAGCACATGGATCCATGGATATGACTCCGTATATGCTATGGTTTCCAGTGAGTCTGCTAGCTCATTTTCTGCCCGGGGAATGTGTTCATAGACAACACTTTTAAACTTAAGCGCTTCATTTTTGAGGAGGAGTAAATATTTCACAAGTTGCTCCTTCTTAGCCTCAAACTGGCCTTGTGCATGGTGGATAATCAGTTGGGAGTCGCTTAGCAGCTTGACCCTCTTAGCCCCACAAATGCAGGCCAATTTTAGCCCAGCTATAGCTGCTTCGTATTCAGACTCGTTATTAGATGCCCTGAAAGCAAAACAAATAGCATGGTACATTTTGTCTCCATATAGGGAAGTTAAGCATACCCCTGCACCACATCCTATTGTGCTAGATCCACCATTTGTTCGGATGACCCATACTTTTTTATCTTTTATATCAGTAGCTTGCTCCGAATCCCTGTCGGAGTGGAATTCGACCAGAAAATCAGCCACATCTTGGGCTTTGACTGCTGTTCGGGGAGCAAAGTCTATGTCAAAGTCCCCCAACTCTACTGACCACTTAGTCATTCTGCTCGAAATGTCTGCTTTTTGAAGGACATTCTTTAGGGGAAAGGAGGTCCGGACGATGATAGGATGAGCCTGGAAATAAGGCCTCATCTTCCTTGCAGCTATTACCAGGGCTAATTCCAATTTTTCCAGTTTTAAGTAACGCTTCTCTGCATCTATCAGGCTTTTGCTGATGTAGTACACTGGATGGGGATGACTATCGACCTCTCTTACCAGCACAACACTGATGGCACAATTTGAAACTGCCAAGTATACAAAGAGAGTCTCCCCATCGACTGGCTTGAACAAAGTTTTGGGGGAGGACAGGTGTTTCTTGATCTCATTGAAAGCCTCATCGCACTGCGGGGTCCAATCAAAGCCCTTTGCACTCTTCAAAGTTTGAAAGAAAGGAGCACACCTGTCCGAAGACCTTGAGATAAATCTGTTTAAGGCAGCTAACCTCCCCGTTAACCGTTGTACTTCTTTAATGTTTCGAGGAGGTTCCATCTGAAATAGAGCATTGAGCTGGTCCGGATCGGGCTGTATTCCATGCTCACTTATGATATAGCCTAGAAACTTCCCGGACTGCACTCCGAACACACACTTTTCAGGGTTTAACTTTAAATTCACCTTTACCAAGTTGGCAAAAGTTTCTTGGAGATCGGACAAGTGCAACTGCTCATCCACACTCTTCACCATCATATCGTCAATGTATACTTCCATATTTCTTCCAATTTGATCAGCAAATGCCTTGTTGACTAATCTCTGATAAGTAGCCCCAGCATTTTTCAAACCAAATGGCATTACTTTGTAGCAATGAAGACCTCTGTCATTGACAAATGTGGTATGCTCTTGATCCTTTGGATCTACTTGAATCTGATTGTATCCGGAGAAAGCATCCATAAAGGAAAGCAGCTTGTTCCCAGAGGTAGAGTCTACTAACTGATCAATCCGGGGAACCGGATACAGGTCTTTTGGGCAAGCTCTATTGAGGTCTGTGAAGTCAATGCACATGCGCCACTTGCCATTCTTCTTTTTTACCAAGACAGGATTGGCAGTCCACAAAGGGTATTGAGACTCCTTGATGTGCCCCATCTTTGTGAGCCTGTCAACCTCTTGCACAATGACATCAGCCTTTTCTTTGGAAAAAGCTCTTCTTTTTTGGACTACTGGAGCTATATCTCTCCGGACGGATAGGTGGTGTGAAATCACATCTGATGGGACTCCAGTAACATCAGCATTGCACCAAGCAAAAACGTGCTGATGGTTCTTTAAAAACTTCAACATTTCATTCTTCAACATAGGTGGCATTTTAGACCCTATCTTGACACTTTTTTCATCTTCCAAACAGTGTGTCTCCACCTCTTCAACCGGTATCAACACTCCGGGGGTTTCTCTGGGGTCATCAATTTCACCCTCACCCCCAGAAAGGCCCTCAAACTGCTATTGTTCATCAATGCGGACTGCCCCCAGTGTTCGAGGAGCCAAGGCAGTGGCATAACATTCTCTTGCAATCTTTTGGCTGCTCCGGACAACTCCAACCTGCCCCTGAACAACATACTTCAAGCATTGGTGGACTGTTGAAGCCACTGCATGCATCTTAGAGAGCCAAGACCTCCCTAGAATAGCATTATAGCAAGTGGGACAATCCACCACAATAAAGAGTATTCTGACCATTTTCTTGAAAGGGCCCTTGCCCAATAACACCTCTTCTTCGAACTCCCCGATCACATCTGCTGAGCTGCCTGTGAAGCCCACGATTGACCTGTCCGAATTCTGAATTACAGCTGGATTTTTCAGTTTCTTGTAAGTGGTTAGGAAAAGGATATTGGCTGAGCTTCCAGTATCCACCAAGATTCGTCTTATGTCATTGCCCCCTATAGATGCTCCTATGACAACAGCATCCTCATGAGGGCCAGCAATGTTTCTTAAATCATCTTCATCAAACACAATGAAGGGAAATGAGTTTGGTTACTGATAAGATGTCATGCCTCCTTCTAGCTGGGAGGCCAAAGTCTGAACATGCATCTTCCTCGAAGAAGCAGTAGGAGCTGTCATGGTGTCCCCTCCGAAAATTGTAAGCGACTCGAAAAACTTAATGAGCCCGAAGAATGACCTAGAACATTCCTCTATAGCACCCACTCTATTCCGAGTTGGATCGGTATCCAAGTACTCAGATTCCACTTCAAACCTTTCAACTATAACCATGGCTCCCTCCGGAGCAGCATTACTTGGACCAACCCGGTGAGTGTTATCAGGCCTGTTACCCCCTCTTCTTTTCACATAGGCTCCCAGCTTTCCCCTTTCAATCAAGTTCTGAACTTCTTGTTTCAATGCTATGCAATCATCAGTGTTATGACCAATATCATTGTGATATTGGCAACAAGAGTTGTTGCGATGCTCTCTGGGAGACTGCAGTGTTGCCGGTCTCCGGTAATGTACCTCATCCTTTATTTTATCAAAAATAGTGGCCACGCTTTCTTTTAACTCCGCGAACCACTCCGGTTGGACCCATGGCCCTCTCTTGTTTCTGGATTGTTGACTTTGAGCAGGAGCAGCTGGCTGAGACTGAGCTTTTGCCCTACCATGCCCCTGTCCGGTTTCTCTTGCTTTATTCTGGGACTGATTCTGATTGGGATTTGGTGTCACCGGGGTAGACCTCACCTGCCTGTGCACCCTGGTTTTCTTTGTTTCATCGACGTTTATTTGTTTGCCAACCTGATTCAGCAACCCTCCCCAGGTCATGGCCTTCTCAGCCCTCAGAGCTTCTATTTCACACTTTAGCCTGTCACGCTCTTCGACAGTGTATTCATCGTTCTCTTCCACCACTTCGAGCAAAGCCGGTGGAAGATCTGGATTGTCCAGATTCATACGGACAGAGTTTCTTGGCAGGTTTTGAATGCTTGATTCAGGCACCTTTCTCCTCCCACTGTGGTCGCCAATTTGGTGTGGATAATAATCGCCTGAGGGTAGGCTGGTAATTTCAGTTGGTGTTTTGTGGTGGTGTGTGGGTGTTTAAGTGGTGGTGTGTGGGTGCTTAAGTGTTTTTAGAGAGTAGAGAGATAATTAAGCAGCTTGGTAGCAGTTAATTTTTCTTTTCCATAGTTAATGCAGGTGGTTGGGCATTTATACCCTGATGTTTGGGCCCTTATGGGCTTTTGGGTCATGTTTAATAGACCCGGGTCATGTTCAAAGACCCATGAGCTCTAAGCAGGAGAGCAAGTAGCTTAGACAAGAAGTGTTTAGGTTTTTTAGTACTTTTGTCATAGTTCGAACAGTCCTATGGTCATAGTGTTCAAAGCGATCTGTCCGGTCCATGTGATCTGTCCGATCTGTCCGGTCCGGAGGCCTTGGACCAATCTGTCCGTGTCCGTGGAGCATGTTGAATTCGGACTCATCAAGTAACATTTTGATGTGCGAGTTGTTTGCAACTATATGATCTGAGAGTTGCATATACCTTAAGAGGCAGGAGCGGGTTATAATTTGTTGCTGTTCTGGCGTCTATATCAATAAGGAGCAACGTCCAATGGTTCATTGTATCCTTATTAGTGTTGCAGACTGGAATGAGCACAAATTTAGTGTCTAAGCTCATTTTTTCAAATACATCTTGAATTTTATTTGTTATTTCTTCTCTTTTGCCATTGTGAACTACATTCAATGAAAAATACATTAGAATGAGAACGTACGAGGTGTTTGTAGTTTATAGCTAAACTTACCGTAGTCATGCAAGAAATTTGTATGGCGCCAAATTGGCCTTAGAGGAAAGTTTTGCATGGAATTTTCCAACCTACTTCTTTAACCATCTTTAGAATTCAAGCGTCCACAATCTACCAAATGACAGAGGAAAGCAAGTTGTTTAATAAATCCAATATAACGAATTGTTTTGAAAAAAGATTTAGACAATGTATTAAACAACGAATTGTTTGTGAGAAAATAAACGAGAGTTGTTTGAAACATATCAAGCGAGTTATTTGCTAACTGGATACCTTGTAATCCAGGTCATTTTCGAAAGGTAGCACCAACACTTCACTCACGATCACGTGAAGTCTGTAGGGAAACTGAGACATTGGTAAATACCGGCTAAAAATTAATGTTGGTCCCCCATTCTTACCCCTTGTATCAAACTAGTCCATCACATTCACTTTTGTCTCCCATCCATCCCCTTCGTTTGAGAAATTTGCACAATCAATCCTCCCGCATATTCTGGGGACCAAAAGTGACACAAAACTTGGGATTTAGGTGCCACGTGTCAATTTTTAAATGATTTACATGTGCGAGGGGACTAATCGTGCAAATTTCTCAAACAAAGGGGATGTGTGGGAGATAAAAGTGAAGGTGAGGGACTCGTTTGATACAAGGGGTAAACATGGGAGACTAACAATGATTTTTAGCTGTAAATAGCATACATTTGCATCCACCCCATCTTCTTTGCTTTTAATTTGAAGTACTTTGTGGTATTCAACGACATTGATCAGTTCAATTGTTGGTGTAGTCATTGGCCAGTTAGTGAAGTTACCGGTCTCGGTGGATCTTCTAAAACACTTCCCTCTTCCCTCGACTGTTGGGTCGGTGTCAGTCGATTAAAATTAGGTAGCATGTCATCCTCCCCCACTGAATCTTCCCTTGACCTGAACATATAAAGGTACAAGTTTTCAAATTATAAAATCCAAAATACACGCTTTTTATGTATTATTATTTAAAAATCCACTTACTACACGATTTGCGACACCAATGCCGTTGACTACTCTGGCATACTCTCCATAGTGTTGATTTTTTTATTAATCGCATCCTCCGACATATTATCCAAAGTTTGCTGTATCATACCATCATACTCAACATTATCAATTTTTATTTAAAACCGACAGTGTAACTTGCGAGTAGTAACCATCAATAAATACATTTGGTAAACGTACTTTGTTATCGTGCGTATCAGAAGACTCTGGAACTTGGCCTTCCCTATTTTCTGTTTGATTCAGTACTGGTCCCATAACAGCTGCTTGGCTCAGTGGTTTTGACTTTGCGTAGGCCATTTTTTTGGTTTTCAGCTACGTCTCTGTCTCGCTATTGGACTTCTACCGGTGCTTCTTCCTGGCTGAGTACCTCTGACTTCTTAGAAGGATGAGCATACTCTGAATCTTCCCATGGTACAGGTGTGCATCTTTGGTTTGTATTAACCTCTCACTCTTTGCCAATGCTGGGTGTTGTTGTTGTTCTCCTTGATTTTATTGTTATTGTTGCGGTTGTTGTTGGTCGACATGTTATTTCATATCAAACCTAAAAGTTATTTGCACTAACAAAACAAACCTGAGAATTCTTTGTAATCATACACTACGTGTTCTTTGAAACCATACATACATCTGAGAGTTGTGTGTTTTTAAAACACGAGATTTGTTTGAAAATGAACAATTTACGAATTGTTTGTATGAGACAAACGATTGTTTGAAATACATACCACGAGAGTTGTTTGAAATACACAACGCACATTAAGATGCGAGTTGTTATCAATACAAATAACTAGAGTTTTCCAGACAGACTATCACTCAACATATGCGAGTTGTTTGAACTAGACAAAACAAGAGTTTTTTGGAAAACATACCACTAAAGTTGTTTGAAAAACATATCATGAGTTGTTTTCAAAACGTTTTTGCGCTTTGTGTTTAGATACATACATGCTGGTTCTTTTAAAACACTAGACCTGTTTTTTTTAAAAGAACTTAACAGCCCAACATTTTTGCTACCTCTACATAATATCAATTAGGACACAATATATCACAAACAAATATTCACATAGTTGTATCTTAATTTACTTCAGATCCACTTATATCTTCATGACTTTCTCTATCCGTAAGTCTAGATTCTTTGGCTGCCACTTTCTTCTTATGAGCTTCTACCTCCTTAGCTCTATATTCTTCGCAACCTACTTCCTCTGGCATGTGAAATACGAGCTGTCGGTCATTTGGTAGAAAATCATGTGTTTATGTCTCATTCGGAGGACTCAGACCCGTCGTTTCCTCCTCTGTAGGAGGAGACTTTTCTGTCTGTCTCTCTGCTATGTCTGTCTCTGTAGTGATCGATAAATGTTCCGGTCTTTGTTCAGATTATACCAGTATCGGTGAATGGTTCCCATCATCGTCCTTCTCCTCTGGTAGTACTCTATCATAATTTTCTGCCTCCTGCATTTGCTCATCCTCATTTGGATATTTTTCCTGAAATTCAGATGGCACAAGTGCCTGCATTTCAGTGGACGCGGCTTCTGTTGGCAATGCCGGTAGCCCCAGTTCATTCTCATTTGCAGGCCTTCCAGTGGAGCAAAAGGGCAACGAGAGAGCATTGTGGGGTTGTTTTTTTCAAGTGTTGTTAGCTTTGATCTTAACTCTTCAATATTCGACGAGAATACCAGACGCATTATAATTTATTCAGTGCGGATTAAACAGATTAAATATATATAACAAGGCTCAAGAATATATGTACTTATTTTGCCAGTTGGTCGATCTTCTGTTAGTACATATTCTTATCGGTATAAGTCTTCAATCGCTTTGATGTTGTTTCTGCTCCAGTCTTCTTTAGAGTAGCCTCAATGCGTTTGAGCACAAAACGACTGAGTGTTTCACTCATACTTTTTATCTTCTACGTCCTCGTCCTCCGATTGGTTTGTCTCGGTTGGCATTGATGGAATCGATGTTCTGGTGACTGCTTGTGGTTGGTCTATGGTTGGGATGTCCTGATTAGAGTCTTACCGTGTGTGTTACCCTTTTCTTTGTTTTTGGGCTCCGCTTTTTTCTCTTTTCCTCAGTCTTCATTCCGATGAAACCGTTGTAGTATCTGGATCTCCATTTCTTGCTACTACTCTGAATGCTTCATTTTCAGCCTCTGTCAAATATAAGGCAACGAGTTGTTTAATAACAAGTTATACTCTAAGAGTTGTTTGTAAATCTATTATCAGAGTTTGAGATTTGTTTGAATCTCTCAGAGTTTAAGAGGCACTTGTAAATCTATTGTCTGAGAGTTGTTTGCAACTCCCAGAGTCTGATAGTTGTTTGCAACTCTACAGTCTGAGAGTTCTCTTCAAATCTACAGTCTGAGAGTTATCTGCAACTCTATTATCTGAGAGTTTTTTGTAACTCCATTATCTGAGAATTTTTTGTAACTCTATAATCTGAGAGTTTTTTGTAGCTCTATTATGTGAGAGTTGTTTCAACTCTATAATATGGGAGTTGTTTCAACTCAATAATATGGGAGTTGTTTACAACTCTATAACCTGGGAGTTGTTTAGAACTATATAATCTGAGAGTTGTTTGTATACATATATATTTCATACCTCATCATCTCTCAGCAGAGGTAGCGTTCCAATCAGCTACAATTTCTGAAGAACCTTGGGATCATGTTTGGTTTACGAGCTCTAGTCCAATTTCTGCGTTCTCCATGACAAAGGGTTGCATCGAGAAAATTATTATCATCACGAGCTCTATGTTAACTTATATTTAATTAAGCAAATGTAATCTTACGAATAGAAGTGGGACGGCCGATAATTCTATCGGGTTTTCCCTTCGCAACACAACTCCTGATCGACTGGAGAAGCTTTAATAATATTGATCCAGACCAGCTGTATTCGTTTATTCTGCCAAGGTCTTCCACAAAATACAGCACATTCCAACGCATTACATCTCCAGAGACTGAGTAGAATAGGGTTAAGCACAAAAATAATATCAACAGTCGGACAACATCCTCCAACTCATGCTCCCCCCTTGGCTGATGGCTATTGCTATACATGCGTGTAAAGCCCATCACAACATGCTATGTTAGTGCAGCTGAACATCATGCTTATAACATAAACTTTATTTATAGGTACCTTTATAATGTTGTTCGATACGGTTTTAGTATTTATCGGCCCTATCTTCCTTGGCGTTTTACCTATGAAGTATCATCCTTGAATCAGTCTTCGTTCAGTTTACGTATCTGATGTCGAATACTCCGGGTTTTTGTTAAATCTATTTCCTCTGCGCCGTGCTTAAGTCCAAAAATGGCCTTTACATCACCTATTGTTAGCTTGACCAACTTTGACCCAAAACGGAAGGCATCTTGCTTGACCAAGAACATCTTTATAATCAACTGAATGTTCACATAAAACATTCTCTTCGCTAACTGCCCCTTCCGGAGGTCGAATACCGCTTTCAAAAGCGTGTAGAAGGGTGTGTTTCTTGTAGTTTCGATGTGGGCAGAAGTAATATTGTTCTTTATAATCAGTTTCACAATGCTCACCGATCCGGACCTGTAGAAGCTTGGTTTCACGGTCATATTTCCTGCAAAAACATGAATAAACAACTGTATATAACAAACAACTCCCATAAGGAAACAACAACACAATTACCTTATAGTTGCAAACAATTCTTAGATTATAGTTACAAACAACTCTCGGATAATAAAGTTGCAAACAACTCTCAGATTATAAAGTCATAAACAATTCTCAGAGTATATTTTGATAGTTGTTTGCAAATTGTTTTATAATACATACGTAGCAGAATTGTTCTATTTTTCACATGTACGTTACTAGGATTTGAGGAATTTGGAAACAATACCAAAACCAACAAACAACTAAATAAAACACAAATACTAGACATGACAATACGCATAAACCGATTAACAGTACATCCAACTTCAAAACTACTATGTAGAACGATAAAACCAGAAACTAAAATACCCACTAACGATCATAACTACGTGATTTCAGTACAAATAAGCAACGTCAATCGTTAAAAAAACAGCAACATATACTTGGAAATCACAAAAAATGCTAAAAAGACATTTTCGAAAGACGAGACGTACTTGTTAATTGTAAGTCGTGCTTTCTTCATTAGCCGACGTAAACTTAACGGCAAGTCTTCGAACGACTCCTTGCTACTTATCTAAGGGAGGAGACGATGGTGGAACGTCGAGAATTGGTGAAGAACGACAATATTTTGGGTGGAGGAGGTTAAGGGTTTCTGGTGTATAGAACGGGGAAGTCGAACAATTGGTTTCTGTTTTCTATAAAAATAAGTTGTGTTTTTGGGGTTTATGGGGTCTCAGAAGGGGGAAAAATCTTTGAAGAGAAAAACGGATATATATAGTCGGGGGGTAATTTTATCCAATTTTTAGGTGGATGTACCAATTGACATTATCCAAATTTTGGGTACTAGTTGGTACTTAGGTACTTGAGTGGGTATTTAGTGGTACTTTTGTCTTCATAAAATCTCACTTTATTATTATTTTTCATGAAATAAAATTTGATTTATCTTTTTTTAATATTACACCAGAAAATCATATTTACATGTTTTCTCCAACAATCATCCAAACACCATATTTATCTTAATTTTTTTTAGCAATCATCTATATTAAAAATCTTAGCCACCATAAAGTTTTGAAGTAGTCTCTCGCTAAGAAGTAAAAAAATCCAAACTCAAGTTTTTTTTTAAAATTATGGGTTGGTATATCGAGTTCCAAGAACTCAAATTTTTTATGCATAACGAGTTCATGAAACTCAATATTTCTTGCATATTGAGTTCTAGTCATATGCAGGAAAAATTGAGTTCTAGGAACTCGATATGCAGAAAAATAACCAGTTCATGGAACTCGTTTTAATATTTTTCGAGAAACTTGATGTTGATAACAATTGTGTTTTGGTGGCTTGATTAGTGTCTGATGCTTAGGTTATTTTTTTAAATATTACATGTGGCTCTGAGTTAGGATCTCAAAATTACATGTTTTTATGATAAAAAAGGAGGTAATTCTGAGACAACCACTACTTTTTAAAAACAAAATTACATGTTTTGTGCAAAAATAACTGATTCCGAGTGGGTGTCTCTGAATCAATTGTTTTCTCCTAAAATAATCGATTCCGAGATGGTGTTTCCGATTTGAATATGCAAAATGGGGATTTCCGATTATTGTTATTTTGAAAACTGATTTTGATGATATATGAGTGTTAAACCTAAAATAGAAGATTAAATTACCCTGTTGATTGATTGGGTGATATTTTCGGCTGTTAAATCTTTGGTTTGGATGTCTTCCTCTTCTATGAGTAATCTTTAATATAATTTGAGTTCTTTTGGTTTGTAGGGTTTAATTTTAGAAGGTAAATGATATATATTGAGCGTAATTTGACTTAACTATGTGTTTTTGGAATATAAGTTGGATAGTGTAAAGTGGCATTGAAATTATAAATTAGAAAACGAATAAAAGGAAAAAAGGTAAAACAAGTGTTGCGTGATTTTTTATAAATTTAAAATGAGAGAAATATAAATTTTATGGAGGAAATAGCTTCACCTATTATTTATTCATATAATAAGAAAAAATTAAATAAATAAAATCCACTTAGTTCAAATAAATATCTTTTAAAGTCGTTTTACGACTGTCAACAAAGACACGGTTAGATTTTGGTTGTTTTTTTGGACCGCACATATTTTTGTTAGACATCATAATTTATAATAACTTTATATATTTTTTTGAAAAAAGATCTATAATTAAAAAATATTGGATTGCACAATACTTTTTCTCTTTTTTCTCCTTTATATTTAAAATTTGTAAAAATATCCATCAAACAAACTACATCTTTTACAAATCCGGTTTTGCAGTAATGTTACGGTCAAGCCTAATGATATAGTTCTTATTTGATTTTGTTCTTTAATTTGATAGTTATTTAGGTTTGAAATTTTGACTTTAATTTTTTATTTTTTATGGATTTAGTTTCTTGTTTTTTTATTTGTTGATTTATTTATTGTTGTTTAAAATGATTGGTTTATATTTGGGATGTTATTTTTATATATGAAATGGTTAAGATTTGATGGGATGGGATTTTGGATTGGGTTTTTTTTGTTACATGTCTTTGTCGATCGCGCGACAACGATAGTATTCATCGTGCAACATAGTCAATGATTTTTCGCAAACATGCATGTGATTTAATAGGTCTTCGGCTCCAGATTCACGTAAAAATTTAAACTATTTCTCATAGGTTGTATGTTTTTTTTTACTTGTCTTGTTTGCTATCGTACATATTTTGTTGAATCATTTCCTACGTCTTGCGACACTTATACGATGCAGTTATAGTTTAAAAAGTATGCTTTGCAGATTTGATAAATTAGAATTTTTTCTTTTTATTTATTCATAATCTGATATTTGTTTTTCAAATACAGTGAAGACAAAGACGACAACGAAAAAGGCGAAGGTCGCTAGATGTTCCTGGTATCATCACCAACATGACCATCGCGCGAGATTGTTAGGGTTGATCTTACTTCTTGTAGCATGCGAAGTAATCGTCATGACACACGTGCCGAGAATACTAACGAGTTAGGGTAAAAATCCGTTAGTAGTACATTTGCACCTTCATATTCATAATGCACCCGGACGATGCGTTTGCACTTACCAATCCTCATGTATCGGCCATGTATCTCTGGTACCAGTTGCATGTGGCTTATATCGTCTTCCACAGTGACGTAAGTTAAATTTGTGGTTTCATCAGTTGCATATTATATATGCTTGACTACTAATATTACATATTGTTTTTTTATTAATTTATTTTAATACGTTTTGTAGTATCGAGTGAGCCTACGCTACTATTCTATATATAATATTTTCTATAAATGAGACTTGAGCCACCATCAAAGTAAAATATGTGAGAAGGTGATCGACCCACTTATCGACACTCTTTCCCGTTTTCTTACCAACATACACATAACCAAGGTGGTTTTTTTAGTTTTGGCATAAGGAGACATCATCCTTCCATTTCTCGTTTGGCGAGATAACGATGGCGCTTGACGATGTCTATGTTATTACGAGTCTTTCCTTTGTAGGTTTTTCTTTCACCTTTTTAGACTATGTTAATGATACAGAGATGTATATGGTGTGTGGTGATATACTAGGTATTAGTCCCGATGTTTTGGCTAGAGAAGTTCTTCATGGTGGGAATTATGCTACTATGGCATAGTTTCTTGACACACTTTTCGTTAAATGATATAAGGATAGTATTATCTCCAATTAGGGTTCCAATCATGTTACCCATGCTTATACATGTTAGGTAGTACGATAGTGGCCAATAAAACTGGCAATACCGATTTGCCAGATTACCTACAATTCATTCACTATTACCAGATGATGGAGAGGTACAACTGAGGTTAGTTGGTTTTGACCCAGTTATATCATGCCCTTGGACAAAGTTTGATACACGGCTTTGGTAGTATATTTGGGCTTACTGGACTGCTGGAGGCTTAGAGTTATGATCATTGTATTCGCCGAGGGCTCTGTTATACATCGAGTTTGTTAATACCTTATTGTATATTTTTTGTTATGCACTGTTTCATGTTAGCTTACTCTCAAGTGTTCCAGCCAATATCCGACACACTCTAGCTAAATCTTGTGAGACCGATGTATGTTTTGATTAACACTATAAAATCTTGAATTCATTTTTCATTTATTTATACTAACTTTATGATACACTAACTTTTATTTATCGTTGTATGTAACATTTATTTATATGGCTATCTACGAGGTGTTAGGCCGTTTCAAGAGGTCAGTTGGATTGATCATACCTTGAGGTTAAGGGACATAGTAGAGACATACTATCGAGAGCGTATGTCACGTTAAATTAGGCCCATTTAAATGATATCACACCCTTTACATATTCTGTTGGACAAGAAAGTAGGTAAAAATATTAAATTTAAGTTTCCATGGGATCATAGGATTTATGAGATTTTGTAGCATTGTCTCTTTACGATTAGAGGTGATGTATACAAGAGAGGGTCGGTCGGTACGAAGCCGATCTATCCTATTTTTCTTAGGAGTAACCTATGGTATATAGTGGCCAACTTGGACTCGTAGGTCTAGATACATATATGGAGGGAAATCCTCTGGTAGGCACTCACGGTACTATGGAGGATGCTTTAGATCATATACTAGAATTTTAATTACGTATTAATATGGTAACGGCGTATGAAAAGGTTGATTTAATAGAGAAGTTTTTTAGTATGATCGAGTGTTGTCAAGGTCGTCCTTAGGTCGTAGTTCTTAGTTTTTTTATATTATATCATTGAATTTTTGTTTAGGTAATTTAAGTATTTTTGTTTAATTGAAGTAAATTGAATACAAATATAAGGAGCAATTAAGTTCCAATATAACACGCGAAATCAAATATTGTATAATATAATACGAGAGTGTACTAAAACAATATACTGAGCGCTGTCAAGGTCATCCTTAGGTCGTAGTTCTTACTTTTTTATATTATATCATTGAATTTTTGTTTAGGTAATTTAAGCATTTTCGTGTAATTGAAGTAAATTGAATACAAATATAATGAGCAATTAAGTTCCAATATAACACGCGAAATCAAATATTGTATAATATAATACGAAAGTGTACTAACAAAATATAACGATGAAATAAAATCTGATAACGTAAAGTAACATAATCAAACATCATCATCGGTCATATTGGTAATTATTGGTGCTTCATTACGCCTGAGGGTCGTGGCCGACATGATTTGGGTAAATTTTTTTAATCTACCATAGTATGCATCGACCATTGATTAGCTTCATCATTATAATACCGACTTCATGCATAGTATAATGGCAGAAACGGTCCATCGGGAATAGTAGTGTTATGTACAATTAACTTTAAAAATAAAAAAAATTAAAAATTAAAAAATACATAATGTCATTGATATACTTACAAGTACAGAGTGGTTTCAAGCAATTCCAGTCTCTAGAATAATAGTCGAACAAACAGGCGGACACCAACATATTGGTAGATACGTTAAAATAACTTGTAAAGATAAATGATATATAAGACATTGATGTCGAGTGGCTATCACTAAACCAATATCGGGAAATGTCATCCAATAACGGCTTCCCGGATGACTTTTGAACTAATTTAACCTACATAGTATGTCATCTAAAGCATTAGTTGAACCATAAACTTCAAACTATAAATCACGGTTACCATCTAATTATGAGATCAAATCGCCTTTAACTAATTCTCAGTTATACTATTTACCATATACTCCTATGGATACGGTCCGATATCTATACTGTTCATTTGGAATAACATTTACCATGCTAGTAATATAAGGATGCATAAAGGTTGAGATTCATTCAAGGTACTTAATTAACTTTCCATTGTTAATAAAAATTTTGGTCGACCTAATTTAGTTTTTGCGGTGGGAGGTCTAGGTACTACAAATGAAGGAACTCTTGAGGCAGACTTGCTACCTAACATGTTCATGGGCATGCTAGCTACTCCCGCTTTTATCAATGACATATTCCCACCAACCGGGGTCCCGTTTAGTCGATCTATCTAGTCCACCTTTTGGCCTATCTTTAGTAACAACCGACTTTTTAAGATCTACAACGTGATTGGTTTCGAGATTTATGATATACATAGCCTTATTAATAATATTATCTTGATGTCTAGGTTCGTAACCACGTATGGAACTATCTATGCTTGATAAAAAAATTAATAGAGCATATTTATACTTAATAACATCTCTTTGAATGATATCTAGTCTTCTCTAAAATATATCTAAATCTTACTTAGTCTCAATTATGGATTTGTATCAAAGAAAGGGAGAGTCATTGAATAGTTTTTTTAAGAGGTTTGTCCATGCCATGAATGCTTTTCCAGACTTAGAAGAATTGGTAACGGTAGCATCCTTAAAGCAAGGCTTGGACCGTAAGGGCGACCTCTATGCCAAACTGCTGCAATTTTCTATAAAAATGATAGGAGATCTTTTGGCATGAGTGTATCAATATATCTGGGTGGATAATGCTTTGTGGGGAGACTCACCAGATAGAACTCAACAAGACACCAAGGGAGAATCGTCAGAATGTAGGAATGTCGATGAGGGGGCAGGCCGAGATATTCTAAAGAGTTCTGGTAACCGCATGGTGACCTATTATGATAATCCAACACGCCAATTCACGCCATTGACACAAATAATATCGGTTATTTACGACAAGACTAAGCGATGTACTCGATATCAGCCTCCGTGTACCATGATTTCTCTCGGATACAAGCATTCAAATCGATAATTTTGCTCATATTAGAATGACCATGTTCACCTGACTGACGAATATTGGTACCTGAAAGAGGAGATGCAAAGTCCCATTGATAGTGAAGAGCTCAAGCAGTTCTTTAAGAAAAAGGAAAGCGTTCGCTAAAAGGACAGAAAGAAAGATAGTCAACCAGATTACAACGAAGTTTAATAGAAATATAAAAGGATAAACAAGGGAAAATAGCAGTGGTTATTTATGATCTCTGGAAGGGGAAACCTTGACTAGAGATGACCCAACATCCTGGAAAAAGCCTTAAGACAGACCACATGATACACACCGTCAGAAGGGTCTTTTTAGCACAATAACTACGATCCGTTGGCCGACCTTACTTTTAACAATGACGATCTGCGAGGGATCGCGACACCCCACAAGGACGCATTAACGATTAATTTGGATATCAAGACAGGGGTAAGGGGTGAAGGTACCCCGTGTTGGTGGCAAATCCGCTTTTGGTAAAAAAAAAATATGCATTATTGCATGTGCGTTGATTTCACCAATCTCAACCAAGCCTGCCCAAATGATGCCTTCCCACTCCCAAGTATCGACCAACTTGTGAAGTCGGCCTCGGGATGTGAGTACCTATCATTTACAGATGCATACTCAGGTAATAATCAGATTCACATGTACCCCAAGAATGAAGATCATAATATGTTTCAGACTGAGAGTGGGCTCTATTGTTATACCATTATGTCGTTTGGTCTCAAGAATATAGTTTTAACCTACCAACACCTGGTCAATTAGATATTTGAGAACCATCTCGGTAATGATATGGAGGCTTACATGATTGTCAAGAGCACCACATGAGCTCGTCAACTCGAACTATTGAGTAGTATATTTTCCACCGTGCGAAAATTTAAACTTAAGTTGACTCTTTTGAAGTATTTTTTTGGTGTCTAAAGCAATAAATTACTCATTTAGTTCATCGGCAAGAATAGGATAGAGGTTGACCTAGATCAATGTAAATATATACTGTAAATGGAACTCTCCACGAACATCAAAGATGTGCAGTGTTAAATGGATACCTAACGATATTAGCGCGTTTCATTTCTCGCGCGTCAAATAAAAACCACCATTTCTTAGAGGTTCTCTTAGGAGCCAAGAATTTTACTTGGGACAAATGCTACAACAAAGGGCATATAACTGCCAATCTACTACACTAGCAAAAATTTGATCAAGACGGAAACCCGTTATCTTATTTTGGGGAAGCTAGCCCTAGGATTTGTAACACTGGCATGCAAGATGGGACCAAATTTCCAAAGTCATGTCATCACCGTGCATATATCCTTTCTCTAGAGACATTTATTACAAAAACCTGATATATTTGGCTGAATAACGAGATGGTCTGTTAAGCTAATGGAATACAATATCATGTACGAGCCTTGTACTGCGATCAAGTGTCAGAACAAATTCTCAACATCACGAGGCGATAATAGCACACCTCAGCCTAAAGATGATGGTACCCCGTAAGAATGGATTGTCGAAGCCGATAAAACCTCAGGCGAACTTGGAAGCGGAGCAGATATCATTATAAAAACTCCTACAGGGGACAAGATTTATTATACCATCCGGTCTGGTTTACATGTCATGAACAATACGGATGAATACGAAGTTGTACCATGAGGAATAAAGTTAGCCCATATATGCGGAGCATGGACTATACGAGTAAGATCTCCAACTGTTGGTTAAGTTGGGAAACGGCCTCTACGATGCCAAATAGGACGCTGCTCATCACTATGTAGGAGCCTTGAAACAGTGGGGATCCAAATTCAAGCGAGTTATTTTTTATCAGGTACTACGCGTTGACAATTCGGCTGTTGACACCTTAACCAAATTGGTCTTTTTTGTGACAGTCCTCTAGTCCTTTTGCAGCCATCTCCCATATCCAATACGTTGATAAAAGATCCCAGCATCTGCTTAGTGAAATTTGTGGCCGACTGGCGCCAACGATATCTTATGCACTTCCGTGATGATACTATCCCCGAGGAAAAAGTAGCAACAAAGGGCATTGCAATTACGCGCTGCCAAATATACCATATTGGATGACGTCCATAAACGCAATAGTACTATGAGACCCATACTATGATTCCTCAGTCAAGATGAAATTACCATTGTCCTCCACGAATTGCATGCATAGGAGGTAAGAGCGTATTATGATCACCGCAGTTTGATTTTCCGTTTTCTGGTGACATGATATTATTGGCCTAATTTGGCTACCGACGTCGAGTGTATTGTATACTGATGCCACCCATATCAATAATACGACGACACTACACATCTTCCAAGCACGCCTATGACCCACGTTCCCACCCCATGCTCTTTTTATAAGTTTGGGATCGACTTGGTCGGACCATCTCCCTTGGTAACCGGGAAGCATCAGTACCTAGTGGTCGTCGTCGACTACATTACGAAGTGGGTTGAGGCTTAAACACTCTGCTAGAAGAGAGCACAAGAAATATGCGACTTCCTACATTATAGGATCCTTTCCCACTTTGGTATCCCCCGCATCCTTATGACTAGATAACAGCCGAAAATTTCAAAATTATATCCTCACAGCATTTTGTAGACGTTACAGCATCGAACACCACTTTTCTACTCCCTACTATCCTCAAGCGAACGATCAAGTTGAGGTAACCAACCAAACCATCTTGGATGACATCAAAAATAAGTTGGAAGGTACTAAAGACAAATGTCCATATAAACTAACTGAAATACTTTGGGCTTATCGAACCACCCCGCACTCAACAATAGGCGAGATCCAATTCACTTTAGTGTATGGTTTGGAGGTAGTCGTCCAACAGAAGTCATCATGTTGAGCCATGGGATGGAAAATTATTCAGAGCTTACAAATAATGTCGAGCACACTATTAGTATTGATTTAATTCAAGAATACCACGAGCAAGCTCAGGTACGCACCGAACACTATAAAAGTATAATGCAGAGTCGTTTTAACTCCAACCTCAGACCAAGTACCCTATACGAGGGAAATTTAATAATGAATAAATTATTTCAAAGAGTATGCGACAAAGCTGCATGCAAGTTGGGGCCCATCTAGGAGGGTTTATACTTAATAATTTCTAGAACACACCATTGTACATATCACATAGCTGACTCAGATGGTCGGGGTACTCAAACACCATTGGAATGATATCCATATAAAGCTTTAATACCATTATATGCAACTTTGATGTGTGCTCTTTTTCCCTTCTGATGGCATATAAGAGTTTTTTTAACGAGGCATATCATTTTCTCATAGTAATAAACATTTTTTATTTTGGCCTTTTTATGTGTTTGTTATATGTTCTACTTTCTGCTACAAAATGCAACATAGGTCATGAACCACGCCTATGGGTTACGCAATGGGCCATACTGAGCTTGGACCACTTAACTCCATCTAACAACTAGGCTAACAAGACACGTCCTATGAGGCTACGTAATGGGCCACACTGAGCCTAATAAGTGACACCGGCATTATAAGTGACCTAGTAAAATACCAACCTTCAAAGGCCACACAATAGGTCGAATCGATCTCCTACGAAAAAACCGATGGGCATTCCCCCGGGGCCATACAATTTGTCATACTGTCCATAGATTTTATATATAAAGAAAACAAATACATATATAACAAGAATTTCCAATTCACCAAGTTTTTAAAATTTACTACAAACACGGCAAACATCCTCACAAGGTTTATGCCTAAAAACAACAATACACATACATACTTAGGCTACAACCATCAGGTATTGCTCAAGGGAGGGCTAGACCCTGTTCCTAGTACTATGCTTTTAACTCCCAACCTTAGGGGAGCTTCCGTCACACCCCTCTTGGGTCCCCACTAGGGGGTGTCAGAGGGAACTATTTAAAGTTCGCCATTCACAGTGCCCACATTTATTTTTTTCTCGCCAACTATGATTTTTTTATTTTTATCTATCTTCCCATTGATCAGCTCCATGCATTACTTGCAGCAAGCACTTCTTTTATCAACCACCACAGTTAAAGCATTCTACAGATCAACATTCTCTTTGAGCGCCTTCTCATGCCATATCTTTGCAGACCCATAGGCATTCTTGAAATGGGCTAGCTCGTTTGTAAGCCCCAGTACTGACCCAAAACGTAATGCCTCCAAATGCCAGCTCTCCATAGTCTATGCATCGGGCGGAGACATACAACGATATGCCAGCACAACCAAATTATAGTGAGTCTGCATAAATCAATCACGCCAATATCAACACCTATACTAGGGGCAGTATTCAAATGAAATCAAGTTATACGTACCTGAATCTTCTACTCGAGTTACGTTGCAGTATCTCTGCCGTGGCCATTTTATCATAAAAAGAAGCGCTTCAATTTTTCGCAGCAACATCAATGAACGACGTAGCATGGTCAGATCAGATGGCATGACTTTTTCTATACTAAGAGTATCGTGGGCAGTACTAGTAGTGCCTCCTCTCAACTGCACCAAATCATCGCTTACGATATTAGCGAACGATGAACCAGACCTCACACCTTTCACGAAGGGCTCCATCTATGGCGTTTTATCTGGAGGCAACTCACTTACTAATGTAGGCCTCGCTAATACAACCTCATCATTGGCCTGCTCTTTCACCTCATCGGCCATCTCAACCTTACCATCAGAATTATCTAGTAGCACCACCTTAGCTATCTTACCTTCTTCTCTCACCACCTTGGACAGCGAGTGTGCATCCATTCTTTGCATCTCTAAACCCATATCAATATTTTTATCCTCATAAACCATAATTAACTTTTTATATTATATTTGTACTGCATCCCTTATCATCATTTTTCTCTTTAAATGAGGAACTTCTTTTTCATCGATGTCTTCCTGATCCTCTGCTAGGGGTGATCATTTTGACACCCCAATCAGCTTATTCACTTCATATCGGACCGTGGTTCCACTAGTACCTTTTTGATGACTACCTTTGTTGGCCTCTTTAGTCACAGAAACATTCTCCTGTCTCGCCCTCTTTGCTCGAACATGCAAACAATCTTTCACTTTTTTTCCCGTTTGACTTTGGGGCACGACTAAGCCAACCCCGCTGCTGTTATAGTCCAAGAACCTGTGTTACATCAGAGCTTGTAGTCTTTCAACTGTCTAAGCATCTCCAGTAGCCTTCATCTTCACTTTTCCTTCTTCAGTGACCTCCAACTTGGGTTTACGCCATAAGCCTGATCGAAGATAGTTCACCTGTGTGAACAAGCACAACGCATCCAAACCCCACGCGGCATATATAATAGTTGATAAGCTCTGTAGTGGATTGACAACACCTTTTGGTTTTCCTTCTCTGCACCACTCTTGATGCCTCCCTTTTCCTGTACCATCCATAAATTCATATTAACAATATATCAAATATCACATATTCACTGATACAAATAAAAACCAGCACTCCTTACACTTGGCCCTCCATCGTCTCGCCAACTATAGATTTTCTACAACACTTTCATGCTCTCATTTCTAGATGATATAAATAAAGGAATTCTTCTGGTTCTTATCTGGCTATGGCAAATCTACCAATCTTCTCACCCCTGTTAATTGACGTAGAAGAAATGGTTGTGGGCCAATTTGGAGATATCGACCACAACCATCAAGTCAGCTAAGCACACATTAATTTATAGTAGTTTGGAGTTTAATATTATACTTAACAACCTCCTCCACCCGTTTGCAGTCAATTGTGTTGGGCATATATTCTAAAAGCTAAAAATATTGTGGATGAATGGAGATAATGGTAAACTCAATCCTCAATCGAACAAAATAGTATAAAAGCATGTTTCGTTCTCATGGGCTTGATAAGGTTATTCTTAATGGGTCGACACACGTGTATAATACCGTCTAGAATACCATACCTAACCGTAAATTCATGGTGGCCTTCCTATGTTAAGTACCCATACTTGGGGGTTACGCACCTGAAATACTCCTCTAGATTGGGAAGGGCTCTCAAATTCCTCCTCTATGAGGTCATTAGTGAGGTTTCTCATTTTCTCTTTTTTCTTCCCTTCTTTTTTTTCGGGGCCATCATACAAGTTGAATGATTATAAGATACCAACATGTCTTATAAGCAACATGATAATAACCAAGTCGACTTGCATCGTGAAGAGCTATCGGCAAGAAGGTATTTAGGGTGAGAGACCATGCGAGGAGAAGCTACTAAAGATAATCCTTGGTGAAACCTAAAACCGATCTCCCTTAGGACTCTACAAGGTTATAAGCATAACAACATCAAGAATCGTACATAACTGTTAATGGCGAGTTCTAAGACGGTGTTGGAGTAGATGCACGAAAATCTTCAGAAAAAAACTTCTACCTTGGTAAGTTTATTTCCACTCTCCAATGCATTACAACTCTCACAAAAAATGACATATGCAAACGCCTCATTTTTCTAAAGTATATTATGGCATACTAATTCAGGATATAATGTAATATTACTACAATGGTTAATCAGGGATACACACTTTGTGGGAATCGAACATCATAGCCACTTGTGTACCCACATTACCTTTGTGTCAGAAATACCATCAAGTAATGTTGAATACTTTAACGCGTGTCACACTCTTTCTGACATTCAATCATGTCAACATTGGGTCAGACGTCACGCGATGACACCTTACAATAGGGTAATTCAAAATAACACACATATCGTGCTCATCATTAGTATTCTTTTTAGTACCCTTACCTTACAGCTCATGCTACTAAATGGACTAGAGGTGAGCCATGATGAGAAATTACCATATTTCGAGACACAATAATCAAATGGAGGCCCCTCGATTATTAAGGGATGCCCTCAAGATCAAAATACCACAGAATAAGAAGATCGAAGGGTATACCTCGGTCAGAGTAAAAGACTTCAAGCCTATATACAACTAACAATTAATGAGCACCATTCGAGAAACGACCCGATACGTTACCGAGGGGCCTCCCCCATTACCGAGAGGTCTCGCGTGTTACCGAGGCCAATCACAAACATCACTACTCAGGTGTCCTAACCGTTACCACTCTTCAACGTCATCAGACATGAATAAGGTTAATGAGAATAAAAAGGGCTCCATATTCAATAAAATTGGTCCTCAAGTATAATAGTGATGTTATGCACTTAATATGAGATTGAAAGTATGTTAGAAAGTATATAAATAGGATTATAATCGTGTAAAATGTATATTTTCTTCTTGGTGAAACAAAGTGACCTAATTGGCATATATTTGTGAGTATTTTCCCTTGAACAATTATTGTTAAATATAGTTGATTCTCTTGTATTATGTGTTTTGTTATAATTACTATTATAGAATGATTAACTGAAAAACAATCTATGTCTTCGTATCCACTTGGGCGAGGGTACTTGAGTGTCCAGTACCAAATAGATATGTAATGGAAGAATGTGTACGGTATTCATCGTGTGTTTTGGATACTACTCCAGAGCGCCATGTTGTGTTATTCTTGCGTTCAAGCATCTTTTACGCCTTAGTGTGATAGTTAACCCATGCATCATGTTGCGTGATGATTAAAATTGAACACCAATTGCACCTTAATGGGACCATGTACCCAACCATTGCACATGTGACATCCAAGCATGAGAACTATTGTACGTGTCTGAGCACTACTACATTCGCCCTTAGCACATGGTTTTATGAATCGAATACCGACCTTTAGGTCCATGCATGATCAATATGGAAGAGTTATGGTATTATATTATGTTGTTTGAAAAGACGTAAAAGTCAGTAATCAATAATTTGCTACTCCATTTGGCGTACATAAAATAATATAGATATATACATGTAGACGGATGGAATGAGAGACTACCCCAAACCTGTCAGAAATGAATCAAGCTAAAATTCTTGATGTATCGATCAATCACATAATGTGTATTTCTAATACAACCAACAAAATATCGCTTGCAAAATTATGACAAGTATCAATGATGCAAAAGGATGTAAGTCAACCCTATAATTAACCTAAATAGTGTAACATTTATGTTTGAATATTGAGCAAGCATATGAATACATACTTATACCACCATCACACAACTGATGGTACGGTAAATAACACGGGGGCCTGACTATAGTAAATGTGTGTAGATTTTTTGATAAACTCTGAAGTCTTGTTTTAACAATTTAAGATTGAAATTATTTTGGGGTTCTCCAAAAAATTTCAATTGAATAAAATTAGAGAGTTTTTTCTATTGAACAGGGAGAATAAAATATAACCGTGTTTGTTTTTTCAACATAACCATTAATATAAGTATTTTGGATTATTCACGTGTTGTTGAAATTCAACAGAATTTCGAATTCGAAAGAGTTGACCGTTATCTTTTTCAAATTTCAAATTCGGTTGTTTTTCTCATTCAAATGATTTTGACCGTTTTATTTTAGGGGCTACGCTTCGTGGACCCGACAAGGGGTTCCACCCCTTGAATCCCGATAATAGTTTCTGCCCCTTGACATCATTAATCATAATATATTTTAAAAAGGATGCACTCCGCACGCTACAAATTGTTCAATAATGTATCATGACTACATTAGTCGACCAGTCAATTTTGATAAGAGGAGAAAAATATGGTGAAAAATAAGATTTAATGTAATGAACAAAAGGTTTAAATTGATGTGATCAAATGTCAATGACTCAATTAAAGCAAACATAAGGGTTGATGGAGTCACTTGTAATAACTCATAAACTTGTTTATAAATAGTAAAGGAGTTAGGTGAGGAGATCCACTTATGAGAAGGTAAATATGTAAATTCAAAACCTACGTCATGTACTATATAAAGGACATTCACTTTTCGGGAAAAAAATCCAATGATTGCTACATTTATTATTTTTCTCTCTTTCTCGCATACAAACATTTCTATGACAAAAAGAAAAATGTGAGTATTTTTATAAAAACTTAAAGATAAAGCATTTTCATATGAAAAATTCTGGAAGAAAAATGTGAGTATTTTTATAAAACGTTATAAGTTAAACATTTTCATGTGAAAAACGTTGGAATAAAAATGTGAGTATTTTTATAAAAAGTTAAAGGTAAAACATTTTCATGTGATTTTTTTTTTTGAAGAAAAATGTAACTATTTTTATAAATAGTTAAAGGTAAAACATTTTCATGTAAAAAATTTGGAAGAAAAATGTGAGTATTTTTATAAAAAGTTAAAGGTAAAATATTTTCATATGAAAAAAATTGGAAGGAAAATGTTAGTATTTTTATAAAAGTTAGTTAAATATAATAAAAGTTTAACATCAAAATATTTGGCAGACAAGTATGAGTATTTTACAAAAAAAAAATAAGTATAGAATGCTTTGATATGAAAATGTTTGGTATAAAGGGTAATATAACCAGAAAACTTCTTCATTAAAGAACTTTTACAACACAAAATATATTATACAAACATAGAAGTTCAACAAAATGTACGCCCACAGAGGGGCACAAAAGATGATTAGTAAGTAAGATTCACACAAAAAGACAAAATTCAACAAGGAAAGTAATAAACCCTGATTTTCTTCGGAAGCGGCACCTTCCTTACTATCTTCCGAGGATCCATAGCCACAGGAAAAACTTTCTAAGTCGCTGGAAGTCACTTCATCCTCTAAAGAAACTCCTATTGGCATATGTCTTTCTATAATGCTCCCCCACATGCTTCCTAGCTTTAAATCAAGGAAAGCGCTCATGCATCTCTAGAACTAAAGCTGACTTTATGTTGGCATCCCTCTTTTCGAGGTGAGAGACGCAATCAGCAGCGTATTCCTCAAGACATTTCTTCTTGTCAGCCTCAAAAAAATTCTTCAAGGAGTCATTCTTTGTGGAGATCCTTTCAATCTCTTTAACAGTGCTCTCAAAGTATTTTTGGGTCTTATCACAAGAATCAAAGAGACCATCGATGAGAGTAATTCATTCGACGTCCCTAGTAATGAATCGTTCCCTTTTATCATCGAACTTCTCTTTCTCTTCAGAAAGTTTAACCTCTAACTCAGTAATATTTTTCAAGTGCTTAGCAGATGTATCCTTCCCAACGGAGAGTTGATCTTCTAACCTCTTCACATCGGTGTTTCTTTGGTCAGCAGATGTTTCATTCTCACGGGCGAGCTCTTATTTTAACCTTTTCACGTCGGCTCTTCTTTGGATGACTTCGTTTTTATAGCGATCTTTCCGGTTGGCTTTCTTTTCGAGGAGAGTAGCAGCGCGAAGAAACCTATTAAGCTCATTGGTAACAAACTCATTCTTGTAAATATCAAAATAAGTCGAGGAAGGGGAGATATTTTCTTCTTCCTCTCGAATCTTTTCCTGGTTTTCTTGGTTAGCAGCTTGCCTTCTTTGAGAAACAAACTCCCCGGCAGAACCCGAGTCGACCACAACAATCCTTATTATAAGAGGAAAACTTGGACCAATAGTTTTATCATCCTCCTTAATATAAACTATATTCTTCTTCTTCTTCTCTTGGGAAGAAAATATCCTTAGTGGTCTTACAGCACCTTCCCTCCCAGTTGGTCTCACTTCGACCAACTTCAGGGTTGATATCAACTTGTTGTTCTTCTTGAACTTCAACTTATTTTCCTTTGTGGACTTCAACTTATTGCTCTTCTCGAACTTCAGTTTGTTACCTTCTCGGACTTCAGCTTTCAAAACAGCGTCACCATCAGTATCGTTCCCCTCGTCATCGGATTTTTCAGCATCTTGATGACTAGGAGCCCTAGCTATGGTAAGAAGGTAAAGAAGATTTTCCAACCCTTATAAACACTTAAGTACTACGTCTTCCGGGGGGTACCATAAATTCCTTCAGTGATTTCACTTTACCCCGATCACATCTCCAAAGATGGCTTCTAACTGAATTTGAGGGAGTGAAGCATATGTGGAACTTATAGCTCCAGTTGGTACCTGCCTAGAGGCTCAGTTGTGTAAAGATTATACTTGCAAGATTGAACATGGTCTGCAAACGGTTTGGCAATCCCTTTCATATTTTTCCACAATAAAATGTTTAGTTTGAGTGATTGAACAAACAAGATAAAGTGAGTAAGGAAATAAATACCTCGTCCGGTCTATTTCGAGGTCAACCAATGGGGTATCTTCTCAGAATGTTCGAAACCGGCCTCCCACAGCCCGTAAACAAAAATGAATTGTTGTTTCAATTTCTTATTAGCTTCCAAGAAATCATTTACGACTTTATATTGTCTCCTAAGACCTAGAGAATAGAAAAGATAACGAGAGTTCTTAGCTACACCTTATATTCCAATCAGTTGCTTCATTGAGAATTCAATTTGCGCGATCCTCGAAGCCATAATACACGCCATGAGGGTGTACTACATGTTGGCAACAGCTTGGGACAAACAGAGTTCAATCAGATGAAAGTATTCTACCAATGCAGGGTCAAGAGGCAGGAGAAGACCCCGATTCATGAGTTCCATATAGATGATCAATTCCTGATCACGAACAGACAACCGTGTTTCTCCGACAGTAGAGAACCGAATCATAATGTTGTCAGGAACACCCCACCGGTCCCTTATTTTCACCTCCTTTGATGGGTGGAAATATTTGTACTTCATCCTATAGAGCGCGAGCAAATGTTTGACTCAACTTCGCAAAGATTATCTCTTAAGATATCTTCAATATTTGAAGGCAAATTTAAGCCTTTATTCTTCTTTTTCTTGCTCTTCTTCACCATAGAAGTTTCCCCTTGGTGAGATGGAGAAATGGTCGCAATATTAAGTGGAGGAGAAGAGGGTTCCCGATCCGGTACAGAACGTCCGAGAATGGGATTATCGATGGGATAGCCTGAATAGGTTCAGCTTCTACTACAATCATATTATTTACCCATTGATCACTATATGATTTGTTAACCAGGTTTTTCTCTTGTATCTCTGGAATGGACTTTAAGACTTTACCTAGTCGAACATTCTTTGAAGCGGGCTTTCGAGGATTAACCTTATGGGTAGTTTGAGGGGTTTATTGTGGAGTTACTTGGGGAGTCGTAAAAGAAGGGTCGTTTTTAATTTTAGTGGACCGTTTAGCTGGCTCTAGAGATTTATTTCGCGTGGATCGATCTCTTTTACTCGCTTCAGCAAGCTTCTCTTTATCACCACCCATTGGAAGAAATAGAGAAGATTTGTGAGCGTCTACGGAAAATGAAAGGTCACACTTGTTACATTCAAAACAAGATTAGCCATGGGGCTGAGTAGTAAGTGGAGCAGACAAAGAATGACTACTTGAAGCTACTGATATATCAAAGCACGTCCCGAGATGAGACCAATTATCACGAAATGTTGTTTGATGTATTTTTAGAGGAGTGGGGTGTTCTCTGATACCGGAAGCTCTCCGTTCTGTAGCCTTGTTTGAAATATTGAACTACCTCCAGAGTTTGTATATGTCAAGATCTATAGACTCTCTAAGCATGCAAGGTCAGACATGAAAGGTCAGACAAGAAATTTAGTAGTAGAAATTGTTTATCTCTCCAAAAACAACATCTTCTTAGCTTTGTTGAGATAAGAAAATATGTGTGAACCTGAACTATGAGTTAAGGCAAGTATATATAGAGAGGTATGGGCTTCCAAAGGTGTGAGGGCCCAAGTAAGCTAAATATTCTTTTTCGATAAGCTGAAGAGTCGGTCTTTGGACACGTATAAGTCTTGGGAGGGTGAAAATCTATTCGACACATATTTTTTCTCACAAATAAATCTAGAAGGCACATTGGCGTGTGTCAGGATGTAACCGGCACATGGTCAGTAGTGATGTCAACAGTCTAAAATATTTCTCACACATTAACAGATAGAAGGGCACATGTTGATTAAAGTGAATGATGGGGAGAATAAGGTCATCATTTCCAATGGTGAAGTCATAAATCAAAAGAAATACTCATGATAAAGGATAATCAGAACGCTTCGTAAAGAGACCCACCTAGGAAAGACAAGTAATAAAGTTGTCTGATGAAGGTGTAAAGCAAGAGTAATTCAGGGAATGTAGCAAAGATATCGTGTTAGGAATGCTACTTGAAGCAATAATTTGAGGATAGCATGAGAATAACTTACATCAATAGATAAATAATTCGACCAAAGGCAACGCTGGGAGAGTAAAATCTGAGGGGGCTCAAGATGAAGAAAAGTTTCACTCTGCTAACAGTCATTGTTTAAGTACTTTCACAAGGAGTAGGGGGGCTACTGATAATGGGAGAAAAATAGGGTGAATAATAAGCTTTAATGTAATGAACAAAAGGTTTAAATTAATGTGATTGAATGTCAAGGACTAAACTAAAGCAAACATAAGGGTTGAGGGGGTCATATGTAATAACTAATAAACTTGTTTATAAATAGTAAAGAAGTGAGACGAGAAGATCCACTTAAGATAGGGTTCATATGTAAATTCGAAACCTACCTGATGTCCAATATAAAGGACATTCCCTTTTGGAGAAAAAATCCAATGATTAATCAATGATTGCTACATTTATTCTTTTTATCTCTTTCTCTCCCTACTCATTCACTTTCTCTCCGTAGAATTATCGTGTGACCGATACTCTCTTTAAAAAAAATTAATAACTAAAAAATATCTTAATTCATCAAATTCAATTATACTAAAATATCAAACGGTGATAACGAAGACCTATTGCCTTAATATTGAACTAGATCACTTTGCACCAATAGCATAAGGTTAAACTATCCCTTTTGGCCTAGATTTTTTAGGCACCACATACCAAAACAATTGTATGTCTACCTCCAATTAGTTGCAGAATAAGTCTACCCATGACGTTTCGTTCATGTTTTAATGATTTGTGAACAGTCAACCCCCACATCTCTGAAAGCACAGACGGATGCAGTGAACACTCATCCAACAACACCTTCATAGTTTTATCATACTCCCTCCGTCTCATAATATTAATCGTTTAAGGTTTCTTCACCAATTTTAAGAAAAGTAATAATGACTTTGAAAGAATAAAAGAAATTAAGTTTGATTGGTGGAGTTAATAACTTATGCAGAAAGTTAATTATTTTATTGGCTGAAAGTGGAATATATGTAATAATGCTGCATTGAAAAACGAGAACGACATATATTATGAGACAAAAAATCTCTTCTAGAAAGACACATATTATGAGACAGAGGGAGTATAATGTTGCACTGTTTTCTATGTGCATCAGAAGTTGTGAGTCGCGTCTCTAGCTTTGAAATTATCTTTGCCGGCCTACATCTCTGCTTCAAGCTCTATTTGGCTACATATGTAGCCCCGAATGTTTTAAAAATGGTTAAGAAGGTCTCCATAATAGTTATCTTTTACTAAGGATGATTTTTAATCCTTTGTGGATGCATCGGCGATGATCAGAAGTTTCACATGGTATCCTTTCATATTAGCCTTCGGTACAAGATCAAAAGCGTTAAAAATAGTATACAAGTACGAACAACATGTCTGATTAAGAGGGACAAAACCCATCAAGCAAAAATGTCAGAATCAGAACAAGCATTTACCTCAAGGCCAGTTCTATCTGGCGGACCGCCAACTCAACCACGTGACACTCCGTCCCTGTAACCCGATCTTGGTACAAATCCATCATGCAAACTGTTAGGGTGGCGACCAAAGTCCCACATCCCACATCGGTTAAACATGGGAAAGATCATTGGTATATAAGTAAGAAAATACCTCAACTAGTATGAGGCCTTTTGGAAGTTGACCAAAAGCAAATCCGTGCGGGCCAGTGGGCCCAAAGCGGACAATATCACACTATTGTGGAGATCGGAGTATTCTTACTTATATACAAAAGCGGAATATACTGACCCAATATTCCCTACAAATGGTATCAGAGCACCAGGCCCAGACGGAACGCGATGGTGGTGAAATTCTCGGAGGTCGAACATGATGAACCAGTAGCCATATGATCAAGGTGATCTGCTCTAGAGATCCTAGTTCGGAGTGCTTGTGGCTCATCAAGCAGTGTGGCTTGATTGGAGTGGCGCTAAGGAACAAGACAGTGTGGTCTAAGAGGAGGTGAGCAGTAACATCTGTAGTGCCTCTATGGTCAGGTAGTCGCCAACCTGATTAGAGTGGGCGGATGAAAGTCAATTGAGAAGGAGGCTAAGTGGTACTTTGTTCGAGAGGAAGATTTGTTAGGATGGCGACCAAAGTCCACATCCCACATCGGTAAAACATGGGAAGGATCAATGGTATATAAGTGAGAACATACCTCAACTAGTATGATGCCTTTTGGTAGTGGACCAAATGCAAAGCCGTGAGGACCTTCGGGTGCCAAAGCGGAAAATATCATACTAGTGTTGAGATCGTGTTGTCCGTACTTATATACGGAGGCGGAATAATATCATACTAGTGTTGAGATCGTGTTGTCCGTACTTATATACGGAGGCGGAATATGCGGACCGGACCCGCATATTCCCAACACGTGGTATCAGAGCGTCAGACCCAAACGGAACACGATGGTGGTGAAATTCTCGGAGGTCGAACATGATGAACCAGTAGCCACATGCTCAAGGTGATCTGCTCTAGAGATCCTAGTTCGGAGTGCCCGTGGCTCATCAAGCAGTGTGGCTTGATTGGAGTGGCGCTAAGGAACAAGACAGTGTGGTCTAAGAGGAGGTGAGCAGTAACATCCGTAGTGCCTCTATGGTCAGGTAGTCTCCAACCTGATTAGAATGGGCGGATCAAAGTCAATTGAGAGGAAGCTAAGTGGTACTTTGTTCGAGAGGAGGATTTGTTAGGGTGGCGACCAAAGTCCCACATCCCACGTCGGTTAAACATGGGAAAGATCATTGGTATATAAGTAAGAACATACCTCGACTAGTATGAGGCCTTTTGGAAGTGGACCAAAAGCAAAGCCGTGCGGGCCAGTGGGCCCAAAGCGGACAATATCACACTATTGTGGAGATCGGAGTATTCTTACTTATATACAAAAGCGGAATATACTGACCTAACATTCCCTACACAAACGAAGACCTTTTTATCGATAGAGCCTTCAATCCATCTTTGTCGACAAACATGTTTACACTGATTGGTGGAATTGAAAGACCATTGTAAATGTCAGCTTTTTTTCCTTTTGCTCGTTGACCCACTATCGCCCCTTCCTCTCTTTTTACTAGTAACATGCTCCATAAGGAGAGAATATCTCGCTTTAACCTTGGTTTCTGCACACTCCATGTTCCGGCACTTTCCTAAGCCTCGACCTTCCAAGAACGCTTCATTGCTTGGAACATATGGTGCTTTAATTTCATCATAGGTGTCTTATGTTTATCACCATTGTCTTATGAAAACATGGATTTCTTCCTGGATCTCGACACCCACCGACAAGCTAAGCATGGATGTTTCATCGTATTCAGGTATTTTCATTCTTGTTGGGTCAGGCCGGCCAACCTACTTGGCCTTCCGAGGGCATTTTCCCCATCAGCAACGACAACCCGACATTACTTAGCCTCTTTGAAATAAGAATTATATGGCATGATCTCATGAAGTCCCATCAACGAGAGAGGACAAATAGGTGAGTTTAAACCGACCCTCCGCTGCTAACTCCGAGAACAACCAGTTATGACCTGTGGTTTCAACATCATTTGGGTTATTTGCAACATATATGGTTATTACCCAACAAGAATTAGTAAGGATTTAACTATTGTATCTTTACCTCTTGTCGACTAATTTTTCATGGTTTTAGGAGGAAGGTCACTCTTGCCCACTTCCCAACAGTCTCTTACGTCAACAAATTTGTCAATCCAATAACCATCGATATCTGGGAAATCGATCACCAATTGACACACTAATGGAAGTTGTATTTCATATAGCAGGTTATCTTTGATCATCATGATTTGTGCTATTACCATAAATTCCTGCATTGACAATGAATATGCGCAGTATTGTGCCATAACCAAAAATTAGCCTCCATCCGGATGGGGCGCGCTAGGCTATGGCACAAATTGGTCGGTGGAAAAAAATCCAACATGGATGGCTGGAAAATGGATCCATGCTTCAAAAATAAACGTAGAAACATTATTTCATGTTCAAGACAATCAGTTGGGATCTGCCCCTTTGAAGGAATCATGATCACAATATTGTCTAGTACCATCCATCGTCTCTGCAGATGTTGCATCTTGAACGATGCTTTAGCCTCGTAGTGATACTCCATTATGCATTTCCTTAGCTAAACCAGAAGACCGAGTGCAATTCTCATCAGGGGAGGAAGGTTCTCCTCCACGACTCTTTACAAGTATCGATGTCACCTCGCCAGTTTCTCAGCGGGACCATGATAATACAAAACCGTCTGTCGCCCGTTCTTTCCTTGTTAGCTATTTCGAAGTCAGAACTCACAGTCATAGTTCGTCCTATCTCTAACATACCAACAAACATCTGAGAAAATAAGCTAGAGGTGGGCAGAATTAGAAAAATGCGTAGATTTTACGCATGCGCGCTGTTGTTCTGTTGTTGGAAGTTTATAAGTGTACGTTTGTGGTGATCCTAGCGACACACACGGCATTTAATCTACACGGGTTCCGTGACCTTTCAACATTCATTATTGAATCATGTAATACGGGACAATAAGACGCTATGGCTACCCTCTAATAAGAGTTGCCTCTCTCGCTTCGCAAAATTAAAAAAATCACTAGCATATTTCTTTTACCATCTTCAAGTCAAAATCACTCACAAGTGTCCTCGTATTTTTTTTTTTCAGTTATAGGTGTAATTACTCCCTATGTGACGTTGTTTCACCGATATTAAAGAAAGTAATAATTGCTTAACAAAAATAAATTTGATTGGTGGGATGAGAAGTTTGTGAATCTTATTGGGAAGGATAAGAGATGTAATTACTGCCTTAAAAAAAGAGAAAGAGACAAAATAACTAGCCTAAAACGTATAACATTATGAGACAGAAGGAGTAATTTACACATACATCGAATTTTACATTTTCTTTTTAGTATAAATGCATGTTACATAGTTTTAATTGTCACAAATCCCTTCCAATAGGATTATTACGGGGGACCGTCCCATCTAGATTTGAGTTATTTTGAGTTTTTATTGATAGGTTATCAAGATCAGACGAATTATTATTGAGTTGGTCTAATCCAGGTTTGAGTTATTTTAAATTCGTATGGGTAAGTTATCGAGATCAGACCATTCCAATTCAAACATTTTAAAATATAAAATTTGTTAAAAAAGGATAGTCAAAACTATAACCTCGCGTGTGGTTTGGTTTTGTGATATACTACTTTAATTTGAGTTATATATCAAAACTGAGAGTTAAGTTCATAATTGAATTTTTGTTGAGGGTTAAAAAACACATTTTAAATTATAACTAAAAAATATAATATAATAATAAAAAATCCGCCCCAAGGGGGTAGCCGAGCTGGTTGAGTATGACATTCTTATTACCAAAAAGTCATGAGTTCGAGTCACTCTACATACGCTTTCTCGGCTGAGCCTGTCACCTTGTGTGGTTTACCTTCTGGCGTTGGTTTGCAAGCTATCGCGTCAGACTGAGGATTTACCCTGTGCGCACTTATTGTACTCTGAGTAGCGGCTGTGGGTTCCCTCCGAAAAAAAATAATAATAAAAAATCCGTTCATATATTTTTTTTATATCTTTATATAAATGGCCTTACTTTAGAACAATTATTTTATATTTTTTTTAATATATATATATATATATATATATATATATATAATAATCATAGTCAACAATTCAATTATATGCTTCATTTTTAATATAAGTTTTCAATTTCTAATTAATTATAATTTTATTAATAAAAGTAATATATATATATATATATATATATATATATATATATATTAGGTTTTCTTATCGGTTTTAGTAATTTATATCTTTAAAAGGTTTGCACTTTCTAATCCAAAGGTAATGTGTTTTATATGTTCTATGATATAATTGGTATAAAAAATTTAAGATCTTATATTTTAGTTTAATTTTTATACATCCATTAACCCAACATATCAGAGGAAGGATTGTTCTCATATGAATCTCATTATTACCGGTACCAAGTTCTAATAAGATGTAAGATTGGTGTATGCCTCCCAATAAGAATACCAAATAGTCCTACGAAATACTTCCATACTTCCAAAAATGTTACATCTGAAAAATAAGTGTATGGTTGATTCTATACTACCACAAAATTGATATTTAGATGCAAGAAATGTATTTTTTTTTTCTGGAGGATAGTGTCAATTGGAAATTGTTAATCAACCTTCATAAGAGAAAAGAGCACTCTTTGGGAATTACATTATTCTAAATTATCTTATAGATGACTATATTAGAGTCTCCATTTCTAATAGCGTTTCAGGTATATTTTAGATTAAAGTCACAATTTACTGATAGTTTCCATTTTATAACATCTTTTAATTCTTTGATTGAGAAAATTTTCATTTTCACAATGTCTGATGGAAGAATAACATTTTTAAGTTTCTCAAATATTCAGCTTCCATTATTCCAATAATTACTAATTGTATCCCCTTGTCTAACCAAAAGTATATTGTACCTCTTCCAATCTGCCGATATATGTTGTTTTCTTTTATTTCCCTAATGTTTAACAATCTCTTCCAAACTTTGGAACTATTGTTAGAATTTTAACTTGTAAAGCGTGATAACTCTTGTAATATATTGAATTCATATATTTATACCAAATAAAAAAAATTCTTCCTAAAATAAAACCAAAGTTTGCAGGAGTAAGCAAGTTTGATATCTTCCAACCTTCTTATGTTTAAACCACGTTTATCATTGAACTCACATAAATGAAGCCAATTTCTCCAATGAATAGTTGTTTATAATCATTTGACTCATATATGAATATGATAAGAAACTTTTATATCCTATTTATTACTGTTTTAGGAAGTAAACAATCTTGAAGGTAGTAAGTATGCAGGACCATCAACACTAACTGTATTAGTATAAGTCTACCACCATAAGGAATGATTTTATTGTCTCATTCAATAATTATATTCCTAATTTTATTCACTAATCCATCACAATGACTAATTTTACTACATTATTGAATAGGGATATCACGATATTTGATAGGTAAGTATTCATGCTTAAATGGAATAAGATTTTCAATCACTTTAATTCTTTCTTGAGTTATTCCCAAGTGAGTAATGATTCTGGTCTTATCCTTATTGATTCATGGACCATAAATTTCTTGATAATATTGAAGAAAATAACTTATTCTTTTGCTATTTAAAATAGACCCATTAGTAAAGATGACTAGATCATCACTGAATGTCAAGCATGGTAAGACCAGAAGACTACAAATCTTATATATCAATGTTTTGTTGTCTTCAAATAGTTTTTTGAGACCCCTAATGAGATACTCTTCTATAATAATAAAGAGATTAAAGGATATATGATCTCATTGTCTAACATTGTTTGTGATGAGTCCGAATTCTGCATGCTCCCCGGACAAGGACAGATCAGTCCAAGGCCTCCGGACCGGACAGATCACTTCGAACACTCAGACCATAGGACTGTTCGAACTATGACAAAAGTACTAAAAAACCTAAACACTACTTGACTAAGCTACTTGCTCTCCTACTTAGAGCTCATGGGTCTTTAAACATGACCCGTGTCCATTAAACATGATCTGAAAGCCCATAAGGGCCCAAACATTAGGGTATAAATACCCAACCACCTGCATTAAGTGTGGGTAATAAGAATTAACTGCTACCAGCCAGCTTAATTATCTCTCTACTCTCTACACTAAATATATAACACGCACATACTACTATTAAACATCAACCAAATTACAAGCCTACCCTCAGGCGATAATTATCCTTACCAAATTGGTGACCACAGTGGGAGAAGAGGGTGCCTGAATCAAGCATTCAAAACCAGCAAAGAAAGTCTGTCCGAATGAATCCGGACAATCCAGAAGTACCACCAGCTCTGCTCGAAGTGGTGGGAGAGAACGATGAGTACACTATCGAAGAGTGCGATAGGCTAAAGGGTGAAATAGAAGCTCTGAGGGTAGAAAGGGCTAAGATGGGCATGAAAGAAAAGTCCAAAGCATCAGTTGCTCATCACACCGACAACCCCATAGAGCATGAGTCTTCAAAGACTCATGTGAGCACCAAAAAGACTCATGCCAGCTCCAAAAAGTCTTACCGGTCCAAGCCAGTGGAGAGTTCTGACTCAAGCTCAGAATCTTCTGATAGCTCTTCGGAAAATGAAGGAGTTGAAAAATCTTTATCCTCAAGAAGCGATGAGGGTTGAACTAGAAAGAAGCAAAAGCAGATCAAAAAATATTCAAGAAAAAAGGATAGACATGGAAGGATGAAGAAGAATATTGGTAAAGGGTCATCTCACAGCCGGACGCATGTGGACCGGATGCTGATGGATCCCTTCGTTTTTCACAATGAGCCAGGTATCTTTGCAACTCCCAATGAGGATACTGTGTTCAGTCGTGGAAGAAATTGGAGGCAATCTCCATTATCTTCTAAAATTCTGTCCGGAAACCACAAGCACTCCCCGTACGATGGCAGTACTGATCCGGACAACCATTTGGAACAATTTAAAAACTTCATGATGAACTTTGACGACGATGATAAACTACTTTGTAGGGCATTCTCCCAATCATTTACGGGGAGTGCTCTAAAATGGTACAACAGCCTGCCTCGGGGTTGTATTAAAGATTTCGATACTTTTTGGGTAGCCTTTCGAAGGCAGTTTGTAGGGAGTAAAGAGCTAAAGGGAAATGGAGACACAATAATCCATTGTGCCCAGGAACCAAATGATTCCTTGAAAGAATATATAAGCCGTTTTGTGAACACCAAGAATGGGTTGGCTGATTGCTTCGAACAGTTAGCAATAGCATCCCTAAGACAGGGTTTGAACCCAGGCAATCTAGCTGATTCAGTGACCAGAAAGAAGGACATGACATGGGGAGGGTTGCTGAATCAGGTTGGAAAACAAATAAATGTTGATGAAACGAAGAAAATCAAGGTGCACAGGCAGGTGAGGTCTACCCCGGTGGCACCAAATCCCAATCAGAATCAGTCTGGGAACAAAGCAAGAGAGACCGGACAGGGGCATGGTAGGGCAAAAGCTCAGTCTCAGCCAGCTGCTCCTGCTCAAAGTCAGCAATCCAGAAACAAGAGAGGGCCATGGGTCCAACCGGAGTGGTTCGCAGAATTAAAAGAAAGTGTGGCCACCATTTTTGATAAAACAAAGGAAGAGGTGCATTACCGGAGACCGGCCACATTGCAGTCTCCCAAAGAGCATCGCAATAACTCTTTTTGCCAATATCACAATGATATTGGTCATACCACTGATGACTGCATAGCATTGAAACAAGAATTTCGGAACTTGATTGAGAGGGGAAAGCTGGGAGCTTACGTCAAAAGAAGAGGAGGTAACAGGCCTGACAACACTCACCGGGTTGGTCCAAGTAATGCTGCTCCGGAGGGAGCCATGGTTATAATTGAGAGGTTTGATGTGGAATATGAGTACTTGGATCCTGATCCAACTCGAAACAGAGTGGGTACAATTGAGGAATGTTCTAGGTCGGTCTCCGGATTCATTAAGTTTTTTGAGTCACTTACAATTTTCGGAGGGGACACTATGACAGCTCCTACTGCTTCTTCGAGGAAGAGGCACGTTCATACTTTAGACTCCCAGTTAGAAGGTGGCATGACTTCGTATCAGTCACAAAATTCATTCCCCTTCATTGTTTTTGATGAAGATGATTTAAGAGATATTGCTGGCCCTCATGAGGATGTTGTTGTTATAGGAGCATCTATTGGGGGCAACGACATAAGACGAATTCTGGTGGATACTGGAAGCTCAGCCAATATCTTTTTCTTAACCACATACAGAAGAATGAAAAATCCAGTTGTAATTCAGAGTTCGGACAGATCAATTGTGGGCTTTACTGGCAGCTCAGCAGATGTGATCGGAGAGTTCGAAGAGGAAGTTCAATTGGGCAAGGGCCCTTTCAAGAAAATGGTCAGAATACTCTTTATTATGGTGGATTGTCCCACTTGCTATAATGCTATTCTAGGGAGGTCTTGGCTCTCTAGGATGCATGCAGTGGCTTCAACAGTCCACCAGTGCTTGAAATATGCTGTTCAAGGACAGGTTGGAGTCGTCCGGAGCAGTCAAAAGATTGCAAGAGAGTGTTATGCTACCGCCCTGGCTCCTCGGACGCTGGGGGCAGTCCGTATTAACGAGCAATAGCAATTTGAGGGCCTTTCTGGGGGTGAGGGTGAAATTGATGACCCCAGAGAGACCCCTGGAGTGTTGATACCGGTCGAAGAGGTAGAGACACACTGTTTGGAAGAAGGAAAAAGTGTAAAGATAGGGTCTAAGATGCCACCCGTTTTGAAAAATGAAATGTTAAAGTTTTTAGAGAATCATCAGCACGTTTTTGCTTGGTGCAATGCTGATGTTACTGGGGTTACATCAGAAGTGATATCACATCAGCTATCGGTCCGGAGAGACATAGCACTAGTGGTTTAGAAGAGAAGAGCTTGTTCTAAGGAGAAGGTTGATGTCATTGTGCAAGAAGTTGACAGGCTCACAAAGATGGAGCACATCAAGGAGTCTCAATATCCTTTGTGGACTGCCAATCCGGTTCTGGTAAAGAAGAAAAATGGCAAGTGGCGCATGTGCATTAACTTCACAGATCTCAATAGAGCTTGCCCAAAAGATTTGTATCCGGTCCCCCGGATTGATCAGTTAGTAGACTCCACCTCTGGGAACAAGCTGCTTTCCTTTATGGATGCCTTCTCCGGATACAATAATATTCAAGTAGATCCGAAGGATCAATAGCATACCACATTTGTCACTGACAGAGGTCTTCATTGCTATAAGGTAATGCCGTTTGGGTTGAAAAATGTTGCGGCTACTTATCAGAGATTGGTAAACAAAGCTTTTGCTGATCATATTGGAAGAAATATGGAAGTGTACATTGATGACATGATGGTGAAGAGTGTGGATAAGCAATTGCATTTGTCCGATCTCCAAGAAACTTTTGCCAACTTGGTAAAAGTGAATTTGAAATTAAACCTAGAAAAGTGTGTGTTCGGAGTGCAGTTTGGGAAGTTTCTGGGCTATATTATAAGTGAGCATGGAATACAACCCGATCCGGACCAGCTTAATGCCCTATTTCAAATGGAGCCTCCTCGAAACATTAAAGAAGTACAGCGGTTAACGGGGAGATTGGCTTCCTTAAACAGATTTATCTCAAGGTCTTCGGACAGGTGTGCCCCTTTCTTTCAAACCTTTAAGGGTGCAAAGGGATTCGATTGGACCCCACAATGTGATGATGCTTTCAATGAAATCAAGAAGCACCTGTCCTCCCCTAAAACTTTGTTTAAACCAGTTGATGGGGAGACACTCTTCGTATATTTGGTAGTTTCAAGTTGTGCCGTCAGTGCTGTATTGGTAAGGGAGGTCGATGGTCATCCCCATCCAGTGTACTACATCAGCAAAAGTTTGATAGATGCAGAAAGGCGTTACTTGAAACTCGAAAAATTAGCATTAGCCCTGGTGATAGCTACGAGGAAGATGAGGCCTTATTTCCAAGCTCATCCCATCATCGTCCGGACTTCTTTTCCCCTGAAGAATGTCCTCCAAAAGGCAGACATTTCAACCAGGATGACTAAGTGGTCAGTAGAGTTGGGGGACTTCGACATAGACTTTGCTCCTCGAACAGCAGTCAAGGCCCAAGTTGTGGCTGATTTTTTGGTTGAATTTCACTCCGACAGGGATTCGGAGCAAACTACTGATATAAAAGATAAAAAGGTATGGGTCGTCTGAACAGATGGTGGATCTATCACTATGGGATGTGGTGCAGGGGTGTGTTTAACTTCTCCATATGGAGACAAAATGTACCAGGCTATTTGTTTTACTTTCAGGGCATCTAATAATGAGTCTAAATACGAAGCAGCTATAGCTGGTTTAAAGTTAGCCTACATTTGTGGGGCTAAGAGGGTCAGGCTACTAAGTGACTCCCAACTTCTTATCCACCATGCCCAAGGCCAATCTGAGGCTAAGAAGGAGCAGCTTGTAAAATATTTACTCCTCCTAAAAAAATGAAGCACTCAAGTTTAAACGTGTTGTTTATGAGCACATACCCCGGGCAGAAAATGAGCTAGCAGACTCGTTAGCAACCATAGCATATACAGAGTCATATGCATGGATCCATGTGCTGGAAAGCCCCTCCTTTCAACTTAGTAAGGGTAAAGAAGAGGAAATTTTTGAAGTGCAAGTGAAAAAACCTCAAGACTGGAGGTTTCCTCTCCTGCAATATCTCTCTGATGGTGTCGTGCCTCTAGATAAGTCACTAGCCAGAACATTGAAACACAATGCTCGTGGTTACATCATATTGAGATAAGTTTTGTATAAAAAATCTTACAGTAAACCTCTCCTGCGCTGTTTGGGGGATGAAGAGTCTCAAGTAGTCCTCTCCGAATTGCATGATGGTGTGACCCATGCCAGAGGTACAGCAATGAAATTCATGTCCCAGCCATTCCTTTAGAGTCAATTTCTGAGCCTATTCCTTTTGCTCGATGGGGGTTGGATTTAGTAGGGCCTCTCCCTGTGGCGTCCGGAGGACGCAAAACTATAATTGTGGCCATAGAATACTTTTCGAAGTGGATTGAAGCAGCCCCTCTAGCAGGAACAACATCAAAAGCTGTTATAAAATTCATTTTATCCAACATCTGTTGCAGATTTGGTGTCCCACAAAAGATAACAGCAGACAATGGGCCACAGTTCGACAATGGGGAAATGGAGAGCTTCTGTGCCTCAAGGGGTATACAACATTGTTTCTCTTCACCTTTCCACCCACAAGCGAATGGGCAAGTTAAAGTGGCTAATAGAACTATACTGTCCGGTTTAAAGAAGAATTTGGAAGGGGCTGCTGGGAAGTGGCCTAGTTATCTACAAGAGGTCTTGTGGGCCTACCGGACAACACCTGGGGCTGCAACACAAGAGTCACCCTTTGCTTTGGTCTATAGGATGGATGCAGTAGCTCCCATAGAAGCAACTCTCCCCTCATTTCATGTTCACAACTTCTCTGAACACGCTAACGAGGTGTCAATCAGAGGTCAACTTGATTTGATAGAAGAAAGACGAGTTAAAGCTCACCTTAGAGTTGCACACTATCATGGTTTGATGAGAAGCAGGTTTGCTTCCAAAGTTAAAAGAAGAGACTTCCAACCAGGGGACAAGGTATTGAGGAAAGTCTTTTTACACACTAAAGAAAAGCTGTTCGAAAAGCTGGCCCCAACTTGGGAAGGTCCATATATGGTTGTTGAAAGAATTAAACCTGGAACATATTGGTTAGAAGACAAAGATGGAAGAGTTTTAACTCATCCTTGGAATATCGAGCATCTCCGGATGTACTTGGAGTAGCATTTGTGTAAATATTTACTTATTTAAACATCCATGTAAATATTTAGGGGCATACTCTTTCCTCCCTGGTGGCACGGGGAGGTTTTAATGAGGTGTCCGGGCTTTTGAATAAAATTTGATGCCTTCTTAAAAATTTTCCCAAGTGTTTTAAGTTTTGTCCTTTGTCACACTATCCGAATTGAAATAACTAAGGGCTATTTAAACTCTAGCCAGAGAACTTAAACACTCTCACTATGAAATAACTAAAGGCTATTGAAACTCTAGCCATCAAAATTAGAACAAACAATGAAAGAAGATGATAGCTGTACAGAACAGAAATATTCATTGAAATAACTTAAAGTGCCTTGGCTTTCCAAGGACTTTTAAATGGTCAAAGTAGAACAAAAAACCTATCCGGTCAGATACCGGACACCATTACAAAAAGAATGCCTTGGCCTTCCAAGGACTTTAGTCTGGATAAAAAGTAAAAAAATAAATCATAAGTCAAGGTTGAGCCTTTGAAGATGGCTCACCTTCATCAACCTTCTTCTTTCCCTTGGGATCATCTTCCTCCTTGTCTGGGTTCTCTCCGGTTTTCTCTTCATCATCGGATGAGGATGTACTGGAGACTCCATACTGATCGCCTTCGGCCATTGTATGATGTGGAAGGTCATCATCGTCTACATAAAGCCACAAGTCCCCTAGGTTCCTCTTCGGAAATTTCTCATGGAAAAGTAGAACCATGACAGACCTTACCTTGGCATACATATCCTCTTGGGAGTCGATCACCTGGTTGGCATAAGCATTGATCTTGGCTTGGATCTTGGCCTCCTGCTCCCTTAACAGAGTGGTTTTCTCCTCGGCAGCCTTGGACACTGTATTCTCAAGAGCGATTTTATCATTGGTCAAGTTGGTGATGATTTGATCCTTGGCTTTGGATTCTCCCTTTGAGGTGGAAAGGTCTCTCTCCAGACCGGAGATCTCTAATGGTGTCCTCTAAAGTGGCGACTTTTGTGGTGCTTGCCTCTTGGTTTCTCTTCAACTCCACAGTTTCTTCCTTTAACATGGCAGCATTGGAAGTGGCAGTGTGAAGGTCATTGGACAGCTTCTCTTTGTCAGACTTGAGATCTTTGATGATATCGGCCTGGTTTCGAACTGGTTTTCCAACAATAGTACAGGCTGAACGTTGCTTAACAAAGAGTGGGCAATGGCGTCCCTTTCACTAGAAACCATAAAGGTCTTACCATTAAAAGTGACCGTGTTGGAGGTTAGCACCACCCACCACCTTCTTGCCCTTCTTCTTCTTGCCTTTCATCTTGCTCGGGGATTTGGCCCGGCCTGGCAGGAAGAGTGTCCCATCTGGTTCATGGGTCCTCTTAAGCACAACATTCGGAGGAGGCTGAGTGGTGAGCTCCTCCCAAATCAAGTCTCTCCGACCTGTGGTATTCCACAAGTGAGACCTTGCCAAGTTGCCACTGGTAAAAGCAGCATGGAATCGGTTCCCCCACTTCTCAGCAGCCCAGGCATTAATCTTGCCACAAGTAACTTGCCCGGCTTTCAGGTAGTCACTAAATTCCTTGGGCAGTTCTGCTGAGACAAAAGTAAGACCAATTAGTATAAACTAAGTCTAAAAAAAAGAGAAAGAGACAAAAATATAAGGCAGGATACTTACGGTCGCTCCTCCACCTGCTTCTGAGGAGGCTTGGGTTCACTCCGGATTTGATCTTCTATCCGTTCTCCCAAGCACCACTGACAAATAGGAACTGGGTCCTCCAATTCCTCTCCGCCTCCAACAAATCATCCACAGCCTTGAAGTCATCCCCCATATTGAAATGATAAAAGGGGATGTGGTGGTTTCTGCAAAGACTGGCCACGGCAGCAAACTCCTCCATTGGCAGAGGGATCCCGGACAGCCTTGATGCCATAATGCAAGACATGAGGGTATACCAGGCGTTGGGACTCAGCTGGCTCGGACAGAGTTTTATGAGATGAAAATATCTGACAATCTCTGGGTCCAGTGGGAATCTGAGCCCCCAGTTAAATAGCTCCGTGAATATAACAACTTCATTCAACTTGCAGTCCATGGGAGTCTCTGGGTGTACAGGAATCCTGATCTTTACATTCTCTGGTATGCCCCACTTCGTACGCATCCTGCCCAACTCAGCTGTCTGGATGAATGCGTAGTTGATTTTTTGCAAGGAGAGGAGGTAATTAACACTGACCTTGTGAAAACAAGGCCCCACTCTTCCTTCGAGGCTCTCCGGCAGATCCGGATGCCTCAAGTACATTTTTTCTTTGCCTTTGTCCTTCTTGGCAACTATTGTACTACTGGTCTGACCGGAGGGCTCAGACTCAAACGGAGCCTCTTCAACAGAGTCCTCCATTACTTCCTCCATAATTGTTGAAGGGATTTCAGCAGCTGTAGTGGGGGGAGGGATCAAGTTTGACTCAACCTTTTCTCCGGACTTCTGGGCCTCGATGTTCTTTTGGCCTCTGGCCTCCCGTAGAGTTTCCGGAGCAGGTGCTTCTCTTTGAAGGCTTGGACTGATGCCCTCCGGACCGGACAGCCTATCCCTGGGGGCTCTAATAGGCACCTCTGACCCGGTGCTACTGTCTTTTGCCCCCGACTTTGAGGGAGTGTTTTTAGACCCTTGGCCTTTAACTAACCGGCCTTTCCTCCTATCGAATAGCTTCTCAGGGGAGTGCTCCGTATCCGACCCCATTGCTATAAAGGGTGAGGGTTTTTTTAGGCTAGTAGCTGTTACTCCTGGCTCGACAGCAGGCTCCGATTCCTGAACTGAGGAACCAGAGATAATGGGGGAGAGGTTGGTTTGAAATAGTTTTCTAGGCTTAGTGCCTTTAGAAGAAGAAGAGCCTTGATCTGGCTCTGTAGCAGAGGTGATTGGTCTATCAACAGGAGAAGTGGGTAACCATGCCGCAATTCGTCTTTCTCTTTCGACTTTTTGAGCCTTCTCTAACTCAGAAATGTTGAGCCACCCGCCTTTGACCAGAGCGTTCCTCGATGTAAACATAAACTATCGAACAAAGTTTTTGCTTTAGAGAGAGAGAGCTTTGGGAAATTTTGTAGAGTAAATGTGAAAGAGATGGTAAAACAGTAGAAAGTGAGTTTGTATTTATAGTAAATCTGAAAAAGGAAGTTGATTCCTAGGAGAATTCGAAAAGATTGGTAATGATTAAAGACGGCGCTGATGTCACCACCTTTAATTAAGAGGTTTCTTTTCGAAGAAGGTGGGTCCGAAATTCAAGGTGAAAAAACGGCTGAGGCAACCAATCAGAGAGCGACACGTGTCCCACGAACTCTGGCAAAAACCGTTTTGAATTCGTGAAGCTTTATCAGTCCGGATAAACCCATAGCCCAAATTGACAGACCTGTTCGGATTAAAACTACCCCTGATGTCGGACTATTTTTCAGGTCTTTGACAAGAGTATTTGCACAAACACCTAAAAAAGGGGCTCCTGATGAGTCCGAATTCTACATACTCCCCGGACAAGGACAGATCGGTCCAAGGCCTCCGGACCGGACAGATCACTTCGAACACTCAGACCATATGACTGTTCGAACTATGACAAAAGTACTAAAAAACCTAAACACTACTTGACTAAGCTACTTGCTCTCCTACTTAGAGCTCATGGGTCTTTAAACATGACCCGGGTCCATTAAACATGATCAGAAAGCCCATAAGGGCTCAAACATTAGGGTATAAATACCCAACCACCTGCATTAAGTGTGGGTAATGAGAATTAACTGCTACCAGCCAGCTTAATTATCTCTCTACTCTCTACACTAAATATATAACACCCACATACTACTATTAAACATCAACCAAATTACAAGCCTACCCTCAGGTGATAATTATCCTTACCAGTTTGTAGACTTGAAATAACCATACAATTGGTCATTTACTATAACAGAAAAATAGGCAAAATTGATATTTTTTATTATTACATTCATGATTTTGTGACCAAAACCACAAGCATTCGTGATCCTTAGTATAAAGTCAAATGAAAACCTATAAAAAATTAGACATGTCTAGTTTGATCATTAAATTTTCATCCCTGACTTTTCTATTTATGTCATGAACTAGCTCTTGGGTCAGAAGTATATTCTCGTTAATGTTTCTAGATTTAACAGAACCACCCTGCTCCTCTAATATTATCTTAGGTAATAGAACAGCTATTATATCATTTAACATATTTGAAATGATTTTGTTGAATATTGTACATAAGATAATCGGCCTAAATTCGTCTCAGGTTTGAGGTGAATCAACATTTGGAATAAGCTAAATAGCAGTTGTGTAAATGCCTTGTGAAGCAGATTGGCCAAGGAATATTGCTTATATTGCTCTACGTAGATCCTTGGAGATTATAGTTCAATATGTTTAAAAGAATTTTGTATTATTCCATCCACATCCGCATAACTATTAGGGCATAAAGAATTTATAATTCTAAGGATTATTTCTTCAACACGTAACTTAATAATCTTTTTGTTTTCTTCAACATAAATTAGATTATGGATAAAATTGAATAGATCATCAAATCCATCTTGATTTTTTTGAGATGATAAGAGGGTTTTGAAGTGCTCTATAACATAATTTCCCAACTTTGTTTGATCCCTTAACCGTGTATAGTATCTAGTGTTCCATTTATTTTGTTTTTTTTCTTTTCTTAACATAATTATGGAATAAATGAGTATTTCTATCACCGTCATTTAACCATATTGTGTTACTTTTCTGCTCCCAATATGTCTTTTCTCTAGCCTATAATTATATCAGATTAGCTTTTGTTTTATCTAGGTTGATTTTACCTTCCAAACTCTTAGTTTCCTCGAAACAAGTTTCCATGAATTTGAACTCTTCTTCTGCCTGAGCAATTGGCCAAATATGCTACCAAAACTTTCCTTGTACCACATTTTTAGCTCATATTTTAACCTTTTAAGTTTGTTCCAGAATATGTGAATATGAGGGCCTATTAATTCCTCATTCCATTTTAGTTTAACTACCTTAAGGAAGTCCTGGTGCATTGTCCATATATTCTGAAAATTAAATGATGGTCTATATCTATTGAGATCAGATAAGGTTATAACTAGTGGTGTATGGTATGACCAAGTCTTAGATAAATTTTTAAATGTGGTATTCTCGAAGTAGTCTACCTAGGTAGTGTTATATAAGGCTTGATCCAGTATTTTTCATTTTCAGTTATTTGTCCAAGTAAACTTTAAGCCCCAAAATTATGCATCCTCAAGTTGGCAATCAAGTATAACGTTATTAAAATCAGCAAGACTCTTGAGGCATGAGGTAGTACATAATATTTTCTCTTGAGAGTTAGAAATTATTTCAAAAGCTCTAATAACTAGCCATTTTTTAGTTATCAGCCACATCTCTTGGTGATTTCCAAAGCACCATATTTTGTTCGCGAATGCACTTTACATAAATTAACGTGACTAAAACATCCTTGTCCAAGATTCAATACTTAACTTTTAAATGCAAGAACTGATTATGATTAACTAAGACCTCCACAACATAGTTTTTTTTCCAAAAAAAATCCAAATCGTATAACTGTTGTTAGCAAACTTGTCTAGTTATTTTTCCAAGGTTCTCCGTAGAAACTATTGGTTCTTGTAAGGCTATAAAGTTCACTTTACTGTTATCAATTTTTCTCTGTCTTCGAAAAAGAAATATTTTCTAGAGCTTTAAGTAACTGATAATTCTGTAGATTTTCCTTAGATAAGATCTCAAATTTGTTCTTTACATCCATTGTGCTGTCTTTCTTTCTGACTTTTGTGGGTAAAGCAGACCGTACTTGGTCTTTAACTTTTGGGCTTTCTTTAGATAAAGTTCTTCTTTGAGAAATTTGTTCATCCAGATTTCTACTATTCCTAGTTACTTCATTTGATCTTTAGTGTTTCCATTCGAAATCTTATCATCTATTATAATAGACTTAATCTTAGGTATCCAAATTCCATTTTGACCATTTTGTTACTGTTTGTGGATGTCTGAAGATATTTTCCGAACTTGGTTTTTCCTTAGCTCTTCATCAACTTTGCTAGGATTCAACTTCTTACATTTTGAAACCTTATAACCTAGACGAAAACATTTAGAACAATAGGTCCATATATTATTTCCTTCCAAAAAATCTCATTCTCTCCAAAGCATATCCACATTTTGTGTACCCTAACCTTAGAAACATCCATTTCCACTCAGGCTTTGCAAGAGTTATAGTTTGCTCTATTTTTTTACCCAAACTGTAAGAGGACTTCCAATTGTTTTTGCAATAGAGTTGATGGTATCCGTATTGAACATATATTTGGATAATGTTATCCATACTAGAGAGATCGCACGTTCTATTTTTGGATTAAAAAATATAACTCATTTAAGAACGTTCATCGTATGTTTCCCTAGTGACCATACATTTTGCTTCCATATTTGCTTCAAATATTCGTGATGATCAAATTCTAATAATATATGTCTACTATCCTATTGAAAAATACTATGCACTCCAATAAACCCAAAATTATCCAGAACTTTTTGAACAACAATCATTTGGGGATAATATGTAGAAACTTTGCAAATTAAAATATATTTAGCAACAGAGAGTAGACTTTCTTGATCATGGGCCGTAAAGTGAATGGATTTATGGTCTCCATGATCTTGAATTTGTACATTCTCATGTTTTAATTTATTTGTAAAACCATTTGTTGCATCTGCATAATGTTTTACGTTTTTGTTGTGGAAGAGAGGGTGAGACGAACACTTTTGTGGTGAGTTTTGATAAAACAAAATGTGAATTATTTATGAGTTCAATGATTTGGCTAGAATTATAGTTTGTATTTTATTTTATCTATTTTTTGGATGGATTTAGTATTAGCATAGGTAGATAATCCTCCATTGTTGCACTTCGATTCGTGTTTCGAATGGTACTTGCTTCTCTATTTCTAGAAAAAAGGCTCTGTTTTCCAAAAAAAATAGTGTTTCGAATTTTGAAATCTTAGTGGAGATAGATACTCGTGGTGGAGGATGCGGAGGTAGTTTGGAGGATTGACTCTCTCCAGATGTAAGAAATAAGGCACGTAAGAATTGTCTCCCGGTCAATACTTTGCATATCAACGATTAGTGAAGAATATTTTTGTTTACTATAGCTATTTTGCAGAGATTCTGGAAATTCTTTCATGATTTAGCATACTTTTTGAGTTTACAAACTTTTTTTATTTTTAAAAACTCATACTTTTAATTGGTCAGATTCATCCGATAAATCTTACCTCGACCTATTATAAACGTCTTAATTCACATAAAATACATCTAATGAATATTGTATAACTTAGGGTTATAGGTGATATGGAAATGGGTTTTTAAGGATTAATTTATAAACAATGTAAATTCAGGGACTTGATTGTAATTAGTGTAAGTTTTGTCTTTAATTTGTGAGCGATATAACTTTTAGGAAGCTATTGTGACTTTGTATAATTCGTAAGGACAAAATAGCAATAAATTCCATTTTGTAACAGATTTAGTTTGAGACTGAGTCTTGGCTCCTCTATATAAAGGACCATACTGTTCTAATAAAAGGGTTGAACACTTTTACTTGAAACTCATTTGTACTTGTGTTTTCTCTCTCTAAAAACTTTTAAGCACTTTCTTGCTCTAGAATTTCTCTCTAGCAATTTACATTAGCAGATCAAAACCTCATCAAATTGGCGACTCCACTGGGGACTGAGCAAGAAACATCAGTAGCTTATTATGTTCGAAAGTGTTACCGTTCAGTGGTATTCTTTGACTAAAATTCATAAGATGAATCTTGAAAATAATAATCATACGCTTCAATCAGCGATAGAAACGGTGAGAGATGATTTACAAAAGAATGGGACTGATGGGAATAGAACTGATGGATCATCTCTGGTCCAAGTTCGATCTGATGTTGAGACAAGAATGAATCAACTTCTTGATAAAATCTATGCGTTGAATGAAAAATATGAGCGAAGGGAGCAAGATATACTTTCTGCTAGAATCAGATCTTAGGTTAGGCAAGAATTGGAAAAGACCAATGCGGAAGGTCAGTTAGACTGATCTTTCGATGACAGACATGCTAAGTCTGAGCATAAAAAAGCACGCTTTGTGTCTCCTAAAGAGAGATTTTCATCTCGAAAGGATAAGAAAGATAAGAAATAATTGATAACCTCTAGTGATGAGGAAGTAGAAAGCTCAGCTTCAACATTTAAAAGGCATAGAGGTTCTTCGAAGGGAGAATCAGAAAGAGATTATTCGAGGAGGTATAAAAATGAGAACAAGTCTAAGAATGCTGCTAGATCAACTTGGCATGAAGGAAATCCTTTGAATCAATATGCTGAAACCGACAAGAATTTGTATGTTACAATGGGGACCGATGATTAATTTGTTCAAGGTTTTGATTGGAGGAACTCTCTATTAACAGATGAAATTTGCTCTATGACGCTTCTGTAGCGTTTTGATATTTCGAAGGTTGAAAAGTTCGATGGGATGAAAGATCCCGATGATCACATCGAGCAGTTCAAAAATTATATAATGAATTTTCGAGGACGATGACCGGCTTGTGTGTCTTATTTTTCTCAAACTTTTAAAGGAACAACTCTCAAGTGGTACAACAGGATTCTGATGGTGTCCATTTCAAATTTCAGGAATTTTAAACTGCTTTCCGAAGGCAGTTTGTTGGAAGCAAGGAGATGAGAGCTAATGGTGATACAATTATCCAGTGCAAGCAGGCACAAGGAGAGAAATTAAAAGACTATACTAAAAGGTTTGTGTTAAACAAAGCAAGTTTGGATAACTGTGAAGAAAATGTGGCAATGGCCGCTTTTCGCCAGGGTTTGTTGCCAGGGGATCTGGCTAATGAGACGACAAAGAGAAGGGCTTTGACTTTTGGAGCATTGATGTCTCAATTCAAGTATCAAATTAAGGTTGAAGAGTCTAGCAGAGTCCAAGGTGCACCAGTTAATACTTCGAAGAATTCGAGATATGGAGCCAATAATCAGGGGCAGCCCTCGAGTGGAAATAATAATGCTAATGGGAATAATCAGTAGTCGAGGCATAAGAACAACAATTTGCCTCCTCAGAGTGGTGGATATTCAAACCACACTCCATCTAACAATTACAATAGGCCTAGGCCGAATACATGGGTTAGGCCAGAGTACTATGCTGAGTTGACAGAGAGTGTTTGTGTTATTTGGGATAAAACTAAGAATTCTGTGAATTTTAGGAAACCAACTCCTATCAGCCGACCGAGGGAAGAAAGGAACAATAAATTTTGTAGGTATCATGATGATATTGGGCATGATACAAATGATTGTATTGCTTTGAAAAAATAAATCCAGTGTTTGATTGAGAATAGAAAGCTCCTGACTTACGTGAAGTCACATGTAAATGCATCGAAGAATAATGGTGCATCAGCTTCGAAGGCTGCACAGCCAGATGAGAATTTGATGATTATGGATTCACATGTTGATTCATTCGATGCTTCTAATGAATATGTTAAAAAAGATCCGAACAGGTTGCTTCTGATGGCAATGGAGGAACATGTTGAGGATTTTTCTGTAGAAAAGGGACGTGTTCATGAATTGTGCAATTTGTTTGAATCGTTAGCAATTTTTGGGGGCGATTCAATGACTGGAAATTCAGATGGCTCAATGAAAAGGCATTTTGTCAACTTGACAACTCAAATTGAAGGGAGGATGTCCAAGGCATTTGTATGGAAAGAAAGACATTCCCTTTATTTTGTTTGATAAAGATGATTTGAGAGGGACTGCAGGACCACATGAGGATGTTGTGGTGATTGGAGCTGAGGTGGCTGGCGTCGAAATTCAACGTGTGCTGATTGACACTGGCAGTTCTGCCAATGTTCCTTTTAAGTCCACCTATGATAGGATGACAAACCCTCCTCGGATTACTCAATCAAATCATACATTAATTGGATTTACGGGTGTAACAGCTCGTGTTGTTGGCGAATTTGAGGGAGAAGTTATCTTGGGGAAAGGACCATTCAAAAAGAAGGTTCAAGTACTTTTTGTGGTGGTGGATTGTCCCACAAGTTATAATGCTATTTTTGGAAGATCGTGGCTTTCAAGAATATATGGGGTGGTTTCAACAGTTCATCAGTGTTTTAAGTACGTGGTTGGAGACAGAGTTGGAGTGGTTCGGGGCGATCAAAAGGTTGCCAGAGAATGCTATGCCACTGCGCTTCGGGTCCGAGGATCCAGCAGTGGAGATTTGATGCGAGAATAGCAGTTAGAAGGGGTTCCCTCGGAGTTGGAAGAAAGGGTTGACGATCCGAGGGAAACTCCAGGGTCTTTAACAGTGAGTAAAGAAATAGAGGAGTTTACTTTTTCAGAAGGCAAGGTGCTTCGAATTGGAACTCTATTGACCCCTAAGCTACGTCAACAACTGCTTAATTCATTGGCTCAGAATTTGGATGTCTTCGCTTGGAAGACGGAAGATGTAACAGGAGTACCTATCAAAGTAATCCGGCATAGCTTGGCCATAGATCTGAAGGTCAAACTAGTGATTAAAAAAAGAAGAGAATTTTCATCGGAAAAAGCGGAAGCACTTGTGGTAGAAGTGGATCGGTTGTCTAAGGTCGGACACGTAAGGGAATCTCAATATCCTTTGCGGAATGTGAATCCGGTAGTGGTTAAAAAGAAGAATGGGAAATGGAGGATGTGTGTGGATTTTACATATTTGAATAGAGCTTGCCCCAGAGATCCATTTAATGTTCCTCGAATTGACCAGTTGATCAATTCAACTTCGGGCAATAAATTTTTTACTTTCATGGATGCTTTCGCAGGGTATAATCAGATCTAGATGGATCTGAATGATCAAGAATACACGACTTTTATAACTGATAGAGGCCTCCATTGTTAGAGGGTGATGCCCTTTGGATTGTAGAATACTGAGGCTACTTATTAGAGATTAATGAATAAAGCTTTTGCTACACAGATTGGAAGAAATATGGAGGAATTTATCGACGATATGGTAGTGAAAAGTTCAAGGGACGAGGTGCATCTTGATGATCTAGAAGAAGCTTTTTTGAATCTAAGAGCAATCAGGTTAAAATTAAATCCGGAAATGCGTACCTTCAGAGTTCGATCGGGGAAGTTCTTGGGTTTTATTATTAGTGAAAAGGGAATAGAAGCCAACCCAGAACAGTTAAAGACTTTTATAACAATGAATTCACCTCGATCAATTAAAAAAGTGAAAATATTGACACGAAGGTTAGCAGCACTTAATCGATTTATTTCACGATTTTATGATAATGCTTTCCTTTCTTTCAAGTGCTACGAGGACCTAACAGGTTCGAATGGACGTCGGAATGCGAAGCAGCGTTAACAAGCATTAAAAATTTGTTATCATCACTAGAAATATTAACAAAGCCTCGAAATGGGGAGAAATTATTCTTGTACATCGCCGTATCAAATTTTGCACTCAGCGCATTGTTAATTAGTGAAGATTCAGGAATTCCGAAGGTGGTGTATTACGTCAGTAAAAGTCTGGTGGCAGCGGAAAAAAGGTATATGAAGTTGGAGAAGCTGGCTTTAGCATTGGTGATTGCTGCTAGGAAGATGCGTCCATATTTTCAAGCTCATAGTATTGAAGTCCGAACTTCATTCCCCTTAAAAAATGTTTTGCAACGACCTGATATTTTGGGGAGGATGACCAAATGGTCAGTGGAGTTAGGGGACTACGATATTTTATTTACACCTCGAACAACAATCAAGGCACATGCATTGGCTAACGTTTTTATTGAGTTCCACTCAAGTAGATCGGATGAGGAAGAAAACACAAAAACTTTGCCTATAGATTTGAGGTGGGTTGTTCAAACAGGTGGAGGGTCCAGTATTTCAGGGTGTAGTGCTGGAGTTCAATCGATAGCTCCGACGGGGGAAACAATGGTTCAATCAATTAAATGTGGCTTTCATTCTTCAAACAATGAAGCTGAGTACGAAGCTGCTTTGACAGGTTTGAGATTGGCAATTTGTGGGGCGACTTCAGTACGTTTGGAAACAGATTCTCAGTTACTGGTGAATCAAGTATCTGGGTTTTCCGAAGCAAGGAAGGATCGTTTGATTTTATATCTTTGGGAGCTTCGGAATTTAATGCTTCTGTTTGACAATATGGTTGTGGAATATATCAGGCGAGGAAGTAACATGGTAGCTGATTCTTTAGCAAATGTTTCTTACAAGGAATAATATCCTCGAATTTTGCTACAAAAGAATCCTTTAATTGTTGCTCAACCTGGCCAATGTGAAATTATAGATGAATTTTTTGCCACTGATGAAAGCCGACGTGATTGGCGATCGGATATTCTTAATTTTTTGACCCAAGGATTACTCCAAGATGATTCTCAATTGGCCAAAAAGTTAAGGGGTAAAGCCTTCGGAGATATAGTTCTGGATGGAATTTTATATAAAAAGGCATGAAGCAGACCATTGCTGCGATGTTTAGGCAAGCAAGAATCACAAGAAGTATTATCCGAGTTGAATGATAGAGAAGGGTCAGCTCATTGTGGGTTTACAGCTTTATCTCAAAGAGTTTTACTTGCAGGGTTTTACTGGCCTACAATTATGAACGATGCTAAGAATTTGGTCTGAGGTTGTGATACTTGTCAAAGATTTTCTAATGATATTCACAGACCAGCAGTGTCGTTTATGTCTATATCTGAGGCAATACCATTTGATAGATGGGGAATTGATTTGGTGGGACCTTTGTTGATGGCCTCTCGGGGATGACAAATGATAATTGTGGCGGTGGATTATTTTACGAAGTGGGCGGAAGCAGAACCTCTATGAGGCACAAAAGCAAAGGCTGTCATCAAATTTATTGTGAATAATATCTGTTGTCGTTTTGGGGTTCCTCGGAGAATCACAACAAATAATGGCCCTCAATTTAACAATAAGGAAATGGCTGCATTCTGTACTTCTAAAGGGATTCGGTAATGCTTTTCGACGCCCTTTCATCCTCAAGCTAATGGACAAGTGGAAGTGACAAATAGAACAATCTTAGATGGCTTGAAGAAGAATCTATTGGGGGCAGCAGGAAAATGACCAAATTATTTGCAAGAGGTGTTTTGGGCTTATCGAACAACTCCAAGAGAGGCTACAAAAGAAACTCCTTTTACTTTGGCATATGGTATGGATGCGGTTAGCCCTATTGAATCTACGATGTCATCTTTTAGAATATCTCAATATTCTGGAAAATTTAATGATGAAATTCGAAGGGCAAATGTGGATCTGATTGATGAAAAAAAGGGTTCGATCTTATTTGAATACCATACATTATCAAACTCTCATGAGAAGTAGATATGATTCCAAGCTAAAAATAAGAGAATTTAAAGAAGGAGATAAAGTGTTGCGAATTTTTTTTCTACACACAAAGGACAAGAGCCTCGGTAAAATGGCTCCAAACTAGGAAGGGCCTTATACAGTTGTTGAAAGAGTTAAGCCAGGGTCTTATCGTCTTTGTGATTTCGAGGGGAGGATGCTACAGCTTCCATGGAATATTCAACATTTGAAGCTTTATTGGGAGTAGACATGTGTTTACACTTCTTTTTTAATGGCGCACTCTTTCCTACCTTGTTGGCCCGTGAAGGTTTTAATGAGGCGTCATGTACTTGTACATATCCAACTTTATTAATAAAGATTGTTTTTTGCTAATGGTTATTTTACATTCATTTGGACATTATCTTAACAAATCATCAAAGTTTGATCACCTTTGAGATTAGTTAAGGGAAGTATATTCTGAAGTTTTTATAACACTTTTCGAAGAGATAACCATGTTTTACAACCATTTTACATTTGGAATTTTGAAGTGAATGTTTTAAGACTCACTGAGAATTTTGATGAGCTAATCAAGCTTAACAACACATTCATATATTTTTGAGGAAAACGGTACTTGTTATTTTTTATTAAGATTTTGCATTTATTTGGTATTTAGTATAGAATAATATGTAAGAGAACAACGACATAAAAAGAAAGAACTCTTTGTCATTCAAATCGAGTGGTTACAATGCAAAAAGAGATATACTAATTAGACAAAGACAAAAAAAAGTTAAACTAAAAGAGTAGCTAGTCAGAAGATTCTTCTTCTTCGGATGATTCGTCCTCTGAAGATGATGAGCTGGGAACATGGTCGAATGCCTCACTTGGACGTTTTTCTTCGGGAATGTCGTTCCAAAAATTTGTGAGGTTGATTTTTGGATAGAAAGCATTGAGTTCTCGAAGGAGAAGGATAGTTGCATTTTATTTTCCGACCTGAATAGTTGTCTGCATATTTTTTGAAAGTCCAGCTTCGGCAGTGCTTACAGCAGCAGCCTTTTCAGCTTCGAAATTCTTCTTTAATTTCTTTATCTCATCGGACAACTCTTTATTTTTTGCTCCACAAAGAGTTAGAGAATTTTGAAGTGTGGTAGAGTTGGAACTTTCAATGTTCAATTCAGCAACATGCTCGGTTTTGAGTTTCTTTATTTTGTCTTCATGAGATTTTGTCAACAGTTCTGTGTCGACCATATGCTTGATTCAAAGATTTTAATGAGGCCCAGGAAGGTTTTAATGAGGCGTCATGTACTTGTACATATCCAACTTTATTAATAAAGATTGTTTTTTGCCAATGGTTATTTTACATTCATTTGGATACTATCTTAACAAATCATCAAAGTTTGATCACCTTTGAGATTAGTTAAGGGAAGTATATTCTGAAGTTTTTATAACACTTTTCGAAGAGATAACCATGTTTTACAACCATTTTACATTTGGAATTTCGAAGTGAATGTTTTAAAACTCACTGAGAATTTTGATGAGCTAATCAAGCTTAACAACACATTCATATATTTTCGAGGAAAATGGTACTTGTTATTTTTTATTAAGATTTTACATTTATTTGGTATTTAGCATCGAATAATATGTAAGAGAACAACGACATAAAAATAAAGAACTCTTTGTCATTCAAATCGAGTGGTTACAATACAAAAGGAGATATACTGATTAGACAAAGACAAAAAAAAAGTTAAACTAAAAGAGTAGCTAGTCAGAAGATTCTTCTTCTTCAGACGATTCGTCCTCTGAAGATGATGAGCTGGGAACAGGGTCGAATGCCTCACTTGGACCTTTTTCTTCGGGAATGTCATTCCAAAAATTTGTGAGGTTGATTTTTGGATAGGAAGCATGGAGTTCTCGAAGGAGAAGGATAGTTGCATCTTATTTTCCGACCTGAATAGTTGTCTGCATATTTTTTGAAAGTTCAGCTTCGGCAGTGCTTACAGCAGCAGCCTTTTCAGCTTCGAATTCTTCTTTAATTTCTCTATCTCATCGGACAACTCTTTATTTTTTGCTGCACTAAGAGTTAGAGAATTTTGAAGTGTGGTAGAGTTGGAACTTTCAATGTTCAATTCAGCAACATGCTCGGCTTTGAGTTTTTTTATTTTGTCTTCATGAGATATTGTCAACAATTCTGTGTCGACCATATGCTTGATTCGAAGATGATCCTTTATACAAAGAGCGCCTTTTATCAGCTCAGATCTAGTTATTTTATAGGCATAAAACTGCTCGGATACTTTGTTGTGCAAGGTCTCTCTTAATTTCTTTTCAGACTCATAAGCTTCCTTATAGTAAACCATATCATTGGCCAGCTGTTTGAGATGATCTTGAGAGGCTTCAATTTGAGAGGAAAGAGTTTTTGCAGCAGCATCAAGACCGAAAAATGGTTGGAGAGCAATAGCAACTGCTGGATTTGGAGGAGGGTTGTGATATTCCAAGGTGCTACGCTTGTCAATCATATCCAGAGATGTGACAGGTTCGAAGGAACGAGTCGACTTTGGAAGAATTTTATCTGGAGTAGGCCTCGCAAAATCAAGCATGTGATTTTGAATGACTTGAAGAGTAAGATCCTCTTCGCCAGCAAGTGTCTCTGTGTTTTCAAAGTTGATAAACATATCTGGGTCGAAACTTGTGGGACGATGATAAACGGTAGGAGAAAAGTCATCGATGACAATCACATGATTATCTTGCATGGAATGATCTTCGGTTGGAGGATTTGGGGTGCGTTGTTGTTGTTGGTTTTCAGCAGCATCGTCTTCACATTCGTCAATCAATTTGAACGAAGTGATTTTTATTTGTTTTTTCTTCTTTCCGAAGGAATCAGAAGATTTTTTCTTCTTCTTTGATGAGTTTCCTTGATTTTCTCCCTCTTTGATGGGTGAAAGAGGTTGTTCTGCAACTTTGCGTTTTCGATGCTTCGGTTTCGAGGGTGTGGAAGGGTTAGTACCAGATGTGCTAACTGCCTTTTTGCCTTTCTTCTCTTTATTGATTTTTTCCTTTTTCTTTTTAGGCATATGGCTGTCTGATCTGTTCCGAATTGGGAGAAAGAATTTGCAGTCGACTTGAGGAATTCGTTGGCATACGAGCTTCAGATCTGAGTGAGAAGATAAATCTTTAGAAGGTAACCCACCTTCTGTGATCGGAAACATGTGGCATTGGAGGAAGTTAATGGGCTGGAAGGCGTTATTCCACTCTTTTTCAGCCCAGACAACCAATTTTTGGAATATCACCTTAGCAGCTTCTCTACGAGTGGAGTAGCACTTCAAAATTTCTGGTATAAACAAATAAAATAAAATATTAAGTAAGAAAATAAAATATGTATTAAAAAGGGTAGAAAGGAATTTTTTTGAGAACTTACGATTACTTCTCCAGGCCATGGTCAACTTCGAAGGATTGTCTTCAGAAATTGGCTTGCCATTCTCCCAAGCTCCAGAGATGAAAACGAATCTTTGTTTCCATAATTTATCAGCCTCCAAAAGATCGTCGATGATTTTAAGATCATCCATCAATGTAAGGTAATAGAATGGAAGCTTCAGACCTTTTGAAAGCTGGGTCAGTGAAATGAAGTCCTTGATGTTGATCGGTATTTTGGATAGGTGAGATTCCATGATCAATGGCATTAGGGTGAACCACTGGTTTGGAGTTACCTGGGTAGGGAACATGCTGAGAACGTCGAAGTACTCCACGATCATCAGATCTAGTGGAAATCGAAGACCCCATTTGATAATTTTTGGGTAAACCACTAGTTCATCATCCTTGCAGTCGAGGGGAGTTTCTCATTAATTTGGTAGTCGAAGGGTGATGTTTTCTCCCATTCCCCATTGTTTTTTGAGGAAAGAGGCTTGGCTTTCTTTGTAATATATGTATCGAACCTTTTTCAAGGCGATAATATATTTGCTTTTGAGGTTTCTCAGATTTCTCCCAATATTTGCTCTTTCCTCCTCGGAAATAGAACAGACATCAGCTTCTTCTTGAGACTCAGCTTCAGCATCGGATTTGGTAGCCTCCTAATCAGCTTCATTGGTCTTAGAGGTACCTTATTGAGGATCTTGAGAAGTGGGAATATTATCTTCTAATAGAGGGATTGCAGTTCGAATTGCTTCTTCTGTCATTTCTCTTTGAGGATGATCATTAGTGGTGGTTTTCGAAGGAGATAGAGTTCGAACTATTGTTGATTCATCTCCCATTGCGTTGAAGGTCTTTTTAGGTTTGGTTAAAGAAGATTTATTTAAGGAAAGGTTATTTTTTTCAGTTTTAAAGGAGAAACTTTGCTTTGAGTTGAAGAAGTTCGAGGGGTTTTATGGCCAAATATTCTAGATGATGTTTGTTCTTCGATATTGGGAGTATGAGAAAGTTTTGGAACTTTGGCAGGATCGAAGTGACTGTAGTAAGCTGTTTCAGTTGTAGTTCCAATTGGGCCACTAAAAATTAACCCTGCTCTTCGATACTCTTCGGCTCTTTGTGTAATGAAAAAATAATCGTAAGAACCGAACACCAAGTTGCTCTCGGTATAAGAAGATTCTGGTGTTTTGGGTAAAATGACCTTCGATTTTTTGGTTACCGCTTTTGTTTCTCATAAACCAAGAATAGGTTGATCGGAGAAAATGAAAATTGATCGGAAGATTTGAGTTTTGCAGTGAGAATTTGGGAATAGAGGAGGAGCCGTTGAAGGTATCCAAAAAATCTCTGACTTCTCTCTATAATGGTTGTGTGTAAAAGGAGTTGAAATGAGAAATGAATGGTATTTATACTAAAATAGGTGAAGACGTTGAATATGGACAGACCCATTTGGTGATAGGTTGGAATACGAATCGTTGGGTGGGTTAGATGTTCGACACTTGTCAAGTCTACATCACAGATAAATATAACTATTACGCATGTAACCGTTACATTCGAGGAAGGAACACTTACATAATATGTTAAGGGCAATTTTTATTCAAAGTGATTACATAGATTCTTTTGGTTACTATTCGAAGGTTATTTGTCCATGGCTTCGAATATATTATTAAGATTAGTTCGAATACAGATTTTAAGAGTTTATGGCTTTAATATTACATATATGCTTCGAATAATAGTTTAAGCTAACAGCTTCGAATAGTTATTTTTAAAGTGACAGGTTAACAGGTTGGTTATTCGAAGACAATTGCTTCCAAAATTGTTTTTCGATTTGTGGCAGGTTGATGATTCGAAGATAAACGCTTTTGAAGACTTTTTAGTTCTCATTCATTTACTGACATGAGAAGTAGGGGGGCTTCTGATATGGAAATGGGTTTTTAAGGATTAATTTATAAACAATGTAAATTCAGGGACTTGATTGTAATTAGTGTAAGTTTGTAATTTGTGAACGATATAAATTTTAGGAAGTTATTGTGACTTTGCATAATTTTGTAAGGACCAAATAGCAATAAAGTCCATTTTTGTAACAGATTCAGTTTGAGAAGTCGTGGCTTCTCTATATAAAGGACGAGACTGTTCTAATAAAGGGGTTGAACACTTTTACTTGAAACTCATTTATACTTGTGTTTTCTCTCTCTAAACACTCTTAAGCATTTTCTCTCTCTAGAATTTCTCTCTAGAAATTTACCTTAGCAGATCAAAACCTCATCAATAGGGTTATTGATCTAAATATTGTTGTATTATTTATTAATTTCTTTATATTTTTTATTTAAAATATTATTTTAAAAATTATAAATTTTTAGATCGGATGGGATCAACTTTATAAATCTAAAATAATTTATTAAATGAGACCGATAGTTAAGGATCCGATAAATTTTATAAACCTAAAATAATGAATTATATAAGACTGATAATTCGAAGATATAATAAATATACGACCGGATGAGATTCAACACACAACCAAAAGCAGAATAATAATTAGAAAATAAGAAATGACTGGGCCTCTCTGCTTCTCTCTGTCAAGAACAAGAACAGAGTATCAAGCTCTGTAATCAGCTAATCTTGCTTAGTTTAGAGGTATGGAAGAAGGGGAATTCCTAGTTTCATCGTCTTCATCTTCACCAAGATCAACAGGTTCTATGCATGTTAATAAATCAATCTACGAAAATGATTTCCCTCTGCTTAACCAGGAGCAGAAACAGAGCAAGAATGGTGTCAACGTAATATCTAATCCGACCTTCAAAATTTCTTGTCAAAGAGATGAAATTCAAAATATAAAAGAACCCGGGAAAATAGCAAAATCCTTTGTTGAGATATTGAAACCAATCGATAATGAAGTTTTTTACAAAAATGTTACTATCTCTCGCAATCTTGGGCACAATGTAATCTGCTTTGAAAAAAAAGACAAAGAAAGACTAGAGAAGATTTCTAAGCATACGATTATAGGCAAGTTTGTGTATGGCAAACCCAAATACGAGATAATCAAAAAGTTTCTAGGCATTTTTCAATTCACGAGTCCCTTTAGTGTTGCAGTTTGTAACTACCGTCATGTCTTCATCGAGTTTGACTGTTTTGATGATCTGAAGAAACTCTGGTTCAGAAACGTATGGAAAGTCGGGGGAAAAACGATATGCTTACTTAAATGGTGTCCCAGATTTGATCCTAATAAGGAGATCCCTTTAACGCTGGTGTGGATAACTTTCAAAAAACTTGCCGGAGTTCTTGTACAATGAGGCAAAAATAATAGAGATAGTTAAGTCTTTTGGGACTCCTTTAAAGACATGGATTCCGCAAAGTAACAGAGCCAGTTTAATTCTGTAAAATTGTAGGTGGAGATTGATGATTGATGTATCAAAGACTATAGTGAATGAGATCAAGATCAGGTTTGCTAACGATGTGAAATTTAACCTGGAAATTGTGTATGGTTCTCATCCAAGTTACTGTAACTTATGCAAGCATATTGGTCACAAAGTTTCTGATTGCAAGAAATCCATAACCATTAAAGTTGATGAACAACTCAATAAATAAACAGAAGAAACTGTTCAACAACCAATGTCATCCTTTACTGATAACAAGATTACAAAAACTACTAATCTGAAATCTGTGATTGTGGACATAGAGAACAATATGGAAGCTGTTGATCAAAATTACAAGCAACTCCTCACAAAGAATCATACTGCAACTAATTATGGTGAGCAATAATCTACTGGAAGTTTGGAAATAGATAATGTCTTGGCTTCAGGATGTGGTGGAAATGATATAAGCTTGAAGGATAATTCTAAAATGATAGAAGCAGTGCAAGCCTTGTAAACAAGAGAGTTGTTTGTTGTTGATAGACAGCCTATTGATTCAAAACCCTGATTCACCATCCAAACTTACAACAAGTAGTCTTCCTTGTTCACCTATTCATAAAGACAGTATTGTCAATGAAGATGATATAAGAATACAAAGTAAAAAAGCTAAAAATATTAAAAACTGGAACAATAAAGTTCTTACCACATCAAAACTACTGCAGCTGAAAAGGGTTGTTATAAATAAATCGATTAAATGACCATCAAGATTTTGAACTGGAATGTCAGAGGGTTGGGGAACAAGCCCACTATGAGGAGACTTAGGTCTTTAAAAGGAGGTGAAAACCCTGCGTTTGTGGCTATTCAAGAGCCGTTAATAAATTCTGAAAAAAATAGAAAAGTGGTTAAGACTTTGGGCTACAATCAGTTCTTTGGTAATGTTAATAATAATATTTGGCTTCTATGGAGGGATGACTTCAAATTGGAAGTGTTGTCCAATACCATGTAATACATGCTTAAGTCAATCATATTTCTTTTTAACAAATCTTTCAGGTTGTCTGTGGTGTATGCTAAGTGTAGTAGAACACTAAAGATGGATTTGTGGAATTCTTTGAGAAGTATAAATGATAATGAGACTGAATGGATAGTGTTTGGGGATTTCAATACTACTTTAAACTTTTAAGAACAACTCTCTTGCACAAGAACTTTCCTGAGAAGCATGGATTACTTCAGTAATATCATTCTCGATTGTAATCTAACAGATGGGGGTTACTCTGGCAGTAAATTTACATGGTCGAATGGAAGGAAATGGAAGACACTGGACCGGGTTCTCTATAACAATTACTGGCTTAGATACTTTGATAACACAAGAGTGGTTCATCTGTAAAAAACCTGCTCTAATCACTCAGCTATTTGCATCACCATATCAACTAACCCCAACACTTTTAAGCCACCATTCAAGTTCTTGGATATGTGGGTGCAGTATCCTGGATTCATAGGGGTTGTTGAAGATAGCTGGACTGAATTCATGCCTGGAAATCTTATTCATAAATTCTGGCACAAACTGAAAAGATTAAAAGGGTTTTTGAAGGCTTGGAACTATAGTGACTTTAGGAATGTTTTCAATTCAATAAAGCTGGTGGAAGAGGATATCTGCTTCGGGAAAATAAACTATCAAACTACCATGGCTACAGATGACAAGGTACTGTTAGAGAAGGTTAAGCAAAAGCATCTAAGTCTACTTGCTAGAGAGTACAGTTGCTGGGAACAGAAAACCCACACATTATGGTTGAAAGATAGTGTTAGAAGCACTACTTTCTTCCATAATATGGTGAAGAAAAGAGCTAAGAAAAGTAGGATACACAGGATTTGGGAAGGTGATCATTGGTTGGAGAATTGGGAAGAAATATCAGAATTTGTTATTTCCTACTTCAGAATTCTGTTAACTAAACCTTCTAATTCTAATGATTACCATGAGTCATTTGATATTATTCCTAACATGGTTTCTGATTATGAAAATAGAATGCTAACTGTTGTTCCCTCTGAAGAAGAAATACCTAAGGTCATGAGCAGTCTACACTCTAATAAAGCAGCCAACCCCGATGGCTTCAATGGAAATTTTTATAAAAAATGTTGGACAATTATAGTTGCTGATCTATGTGAGAATGTTAAGGAAATCTTCAAAGCTACTAAAATTCCCTCACGTATTCATGATTCTGTAATCTGCTTAATCCCTAAAGTGGATTCACCTAAAACTTGGAGAGAGTTTCTTCCTATAAGTTTAACAACAGTTCTCAACAGGATCTATTCTAAGATTGTTAACAACAGATTAAGTCTTGTTTTACCTAACTTGATCTCAGAGGAGCATGGTGCTTTTGTGAGGGACAGAAGCATCCACGAGAATATCCTAATGGCAAATGAACTGTGTCAGGATATCAATTACAAAACAAAAGGTGGTAACTTGATCTTGAAGGTTGATATGGAGAAGGCCTTTGATAGGCTGTCTCACAAATTTATTCAGAATGTACTCAAGACTTTTGGTTTCAGTCTTCAATTCATTGAACTGATAAGTAACAACATTATAAACAATCACTTCTCTATAGTTTTCAATGGGGTTACTAAGGGATTTTTTAAGTCTGACCAGGGCCTGAGACAGGGGGATCCCTTATCCCCCATTCTTTTCATACTGGCTGAGGAATTCTTGATTCGAGGTTTAAAAAAGATAAATGAGATTTCTAGTTCAATCAGATATAAAACTAGAGGGAGTCAAGTCATACCGTGCCTAGCCTTCGCTGATGATCTTACTATATTTTGCAATAGAACTGATGATTTTGTCTCCAAGATCACTGACTTTCTAGTTCATTATCAAGGCATCTCTAGGAAGCTGATCAACAAGGGGAAATCAAAGTTGAAAACAGCTTCTAACATGTCAAATCCCAGAGCCAACACAGTTGAGAGAATTACTGGTATCAAGCATAGTTTTATGCCTTTTATGTATATGGGTATCATGATGAGCTACAAAACCAATGTCGGTCACTTTGATAGTCTTGTTTTAAAGGTTAGAGATAAGATCATTGAATGGGATGGAAGTACGTTATCATTTGGTGGTAGACTGATATTGATACAGTTATTTCTTTCATCTTACCCTTTTTACTAGATTCAAAACACAATTCTACCTAAAGCAGTTATAAAGAGGATTGAAGTCCTATATAACAAGTTTCTTTGGGGTAATAAGACTGAATCCAAAGCAGTAAACTGGTCTTCATGGAGCAAGATAAGTAAGCGATATGAAAAGGGTGAAATCAGTGTCAAAAAGCTGGATTATCTTCAGGACATGTATTCATACAAGTTATGGTTTAATCTAAGAGTTAACAAGCCTCTTTGGGCAAGGTTGATGGTATCTATCTACTACAAAGGGCACCATCATATTGCTGCTCCTATCCCTAAAAGGATGTCTAGAGTTTAGGCTAGGATTTCTGGAATTCGGGACAGTGCTGAGAAGTATATATTCTGGATACCTGGAAATGGAAGAATAGACTTTTGGCTTGACAGATGGTGCACTGAAAATCATGAAACTACAATAAAATGCAAAAGACTGAGTTTTCAACTTCTTCCCTAATTGAGCAAGTCATCAGAATGATAAACGGATTGTTTAATGCTAACCTGCTCAAAAGAAGGCACTGGGAAGAGATGTCAGAATCGCAAATCAACTAGGGTGCTATCATAACAGAAGGGCAGTGTCAATTTCGCTGAAATGGATATCTCCAAAGCTAAATCGCTTCAAGTTGAACACTGATGGAGCTTTAATGCTTTCTGGTGAAGCTGGAGGAGGAGGGATCGTAAGGAACCATGACGAGACATCATTAAAGATTTTGGAAGACTGTATGGGAAGTGCTCTGCTGTTGTAGCTGAAGCCAGAGCCTTGATGGATGGGCTAGCTATGTGCAGAGACCTGAACCTCAAAAGCCTTGATATAGAGGTCGATTCTACTATTCTGGTTGATCTGATTGGCAATAGTAGAACATTATGGTATCTTGATCATATTATAAGCTATTGTAGAAAGTTTATAACTTCAAACATGACGTTAAAGCATGTCTTCAGAGAACAGAATAAAGTTGTCGATTGGGTCATAAAGAGAACGATTCAAGTGAAAGAGTGCATTGATTTCAATAAATCTTCAGTACCAAATCAGTTGCGAGCAATAGTCCTCCTTGAAAGCACTAAATCGCTTCATTGAAGATTTTGAACTGTGAAGGGTCTGATTTGAAGAAAATCTCAGGAAAGAAGATGAGATGGTGGTTTTGTTTTGTTTAGGTTTGTAAGTTCACTAAAACAGTGAATCCTTAGGAAGCGGGAGTATTTCTCTCTTTAGGATTTTTGAAATTTACTATTCTACTTTAAAATTATTTCTAATAAAGCTAGGTTTAGTTTAAAAAAAAAAAACAACCAAACCATATCTAGTTTGAAAAATAATAAAGGGGTTCAGCGTATCTGTATATAAGTTTTAAAGAACAGATGACAGACTGGATTGGAATTTGTAAAATAAGTTTTAGAAAAAAATAAGTTTTAGAAAACAGGTCACAGACTGATCGCCCGGAACCGCTCCCTAGTAAACCCGTATAGAGTGATCGAATACATAGCCAGAATATGTTTAAGTGCCGTCTTTTCTCTCTTTACGTTGGTCTACCAGCATCCCGTGGATAACATAAATCGATCTTCAGTCAGTCATCTTCAAAAGTCGCTCCTTTTATAAACTTCGTTACAAACATCTGAAATTTTTAGTATCTCTTAGGCACATGCCGAGCAAGTTAATCTCTAAAATTGTTCTTTGAGTTCGTCAATCTTTTAGTTTAGGTGTAAATGCAAAAAGTATCCAAAGAATCTTTTGACTAAAACCGGACGTTTTTTAGACTTCTGTCACAAAAGTAGATAATCAAAATATTCAAAGCCTAGCTTATCAGTTTCCACATTCAGCGTCATTTTCTATAAATTCATTTTATTTGTATGTTGATCAATTAAAATTCACAATTCCATTGTCTGAGCAAAAATCTCATGGAAGATTAATACAATGCTTAGTTTATTGATCAACATCTGGCATGAACATGACATAAACTATCAATCCGCAGCTGAACCTGACTGTTCTCAAATGTCAAAAACATAAGTTGAATAGTCTAACGTACAGTAAACTATATTTATAGGCATCTATCATAAGCGAATAATTCTCAGCACATTTGATAAAAGCAAAAATCTTTATAAATCAATAGCACCACACTATACGAACTTGTGTATTTGCACCAGGTCAATGGTAAGTACGAGGTTAAAATTTAACCCAAACTATAACGCATATAATTCTGGAGATAAAGTTAAGAGAATTTAAGAGCCAGGAAAATTTGGACAAGTTACAAGTGAAGTTTAAAAGCAAGCCTGTTTTCGATGAATGGCCGTATATGTAATGTAGCTCACCGGTCTTGCTAATCACAATGTCTTTACACAAGTCTTGCTTATCTCAGCGTACTCGTGAGTCCATTTCAAGTTTAAAAGCAACCAATTCAGAACCAAAAGAGCAGAAGTTGATGTATTAGTTCCAAGGATCATCCCAACCTTTTGGGCCCTCTCTTTTAACGAAATCGATTATTGCTTGAACTGCTTCACCAATTCTGTTAGAGAGGGAGTGATTCCCATACTCTATTTCCACTTTCTCTGCACCACCCAATGCTCTGCATAATCTGTTCACATGAACAACTTGACAATCATGATACAATGACCCAGATGATTCTTAGACGCGACTATGGTCTCTCACTTAAATAATGGGACCATGGTCAAATTTATCGTTGGACGAATAATCAACGGAAATGATGGATTAAGTAGTAAATGGTAAGTTTTATTATTATGGTGAGTAATAGGCTATGAAATATGGAAGTAGAGTATATTTAGTATCAATACATCTATAATTTTTCCCATCATAATACACTTGGGACTTTTTTAGCCTGTTTAATTCTAGTCTCACCTAGCAACCATTGCTTTCTTATCAACGTAATCCGGCACGTATTCGTCCGCCATCGAAAAGATTACCTGCGTTAGAAAATGCTTACTTTTTAATCTCTAAAAGAAAACTGGATATAGGCATGCAAGTATACCTGACAAGGTGTATTAGACATATGGCCAAGTTTTGTTTTCAGCTGGTCATCACTAAGGTCAGAACTAAACAAATCATCATCCCCCATGTAGGCACAAAGAGAGTGATACCTGCAAAGTACTTTAACTTCTAAAAATAGTTTCTGCACAATAAATAGAAAATAATGTAATTGGAGCTGTGAAGGATGCAAAAACAATTGTTTTGTAGCTTCTGACTACATATTAAAACAAGTCTGGGGAGCTTCTTAGACAGATTTTTTGCTTTTACGCTTACAGGCAAACACACTGTTTGTACGGTCTACCTTTGTAGGCTTGACATAAGATTAAAAAAAAAAACTTATAGCTATAAAACTTTTTTTTTTTTTTGGCTTTTCAATTTTGACTCTTTTTTACAACATTCTTTCACCGAATTGTTTACACTTACTTTTGCCTTACACCTTCATGTTCAACCTTACAAGTTAGCTTTCTTATAATGTAAACAAGATTCTAATGTTTTTACTTCAACGAATAAAGGTTTTCTTTTTCTAGGTCTTAAAATCAGCGGCACATCCTAGAAAAAGAAAACCTTTATTCGTTGAAGTAAAAACATTAGAATCTTAGCTTAATACTAAATGTACGCAAAAGGTGAGAGAAGAGACATAAAAAATAAATCCTTGCATTTACCTATAGGCAGAAATTGGGGCAGAAGGCTCAGCTTCTTTAGGCATTAATTCTTGCGCTTTACCATCTTTGATCATGCTCACAGCCAAGTCTATCATAGCAGCGGTTTCAGGAAGATTTGCTCGGTATTCTCGGTCACTAACAGGTGCCTAAATGTTTAAATAGCCATAAGAACATAAACTGCAAGCCAATGCATATCATGCATACAATAGACAGACAATTTTGTTTTCGTCTGTTTTTTAATTTGATTTAGGCTAAAATATGAAAAGCATAACATGATCTAATGGATTTAAAACGCTTTTAGGTCACATAATTTCGAAAGACGCTATGTCAATGAGCAGTTTAAAAGCTATACATTCAGCACAAGATATTATAGAGATTGAAAAGGAAAAGAAATAACTAAAAACAATGCACAGTGGCTACCTGTAAGATGGCAGCACGGACTGCACGGGAGCATGCAGCGTTGGTACGCATATAATGCACGATATCCTATACTCACAAGCAAACAACATAAATTACCATCTCAATTCAAACATACTCAGTAGATAAAAATCTCAATGGAGCACCTGACAGCCGGTGCTATGACCGAGTAGTACCACACCCTCTGAATCTTCTTTATTGATAAGGTGGCTGACTAGCTGATCGAGCTCCATAGCATCCTTCAAGAAAAATGATCAAAGCACATTCAATTCTTATTTTGCTAGTACTGAAACCCATTTGCAGTATGAGATTGAACTATTACTTGTTGCAAGCTGGAAGTTCCATATCCAGTGTATGAAGAGGACAGTAGTACTTGAACAAGAGACCATTTTTCCTTGTCCAATGCAATAGCAAGAGGTTCCAAGTATCTAAAAAAACACTGACTTTGATCAAAATAGTATCTAGATTCTAGACAAACAAAATAGTAACTCACACAAAGTGCAATCGATACATATAAAGTTCATGTGTTTAATAAAATTGAACTTTTTTTCCGAAAGCAACAATCTCTAAACTTCAAGACATGTACTCCGTTGTCTTTTCTGATAAAATAATTGATGTTTTCTTCAGTGCGATAATTAACAATACGAATGTAAGAGCCATACTCAGTCGCCAGAAATCCATCTGTCAGTCCACCGATAAAAACAAGTTGTTGTTTATATTCACCGGTTTTAAATGCAACCTGCAATGACAACCGAAAACCTTAACTAGGGAACAACTCTTCAGAGTCTCGCGGGAATAACTAGCACTTAATCAAAAGGACAGAAAGTATCACAACTAAAATAAGATTAACTGAACTCAAACTAGCTTAATGACCCTCATGTTCTTGCCTTTGATAGAAACTTGAAATGCCATAAAAACATCCAATGACACAGATGCTAGTGAACTAAAGGTACAAGCTTTTAAACCTTGAATTTTGAAAGCCAACTCTTTATGAATCAACAGATTACTTATTCACTTATCTCTTAACAAAATAAATCATATTCTGATTGAAACCTAAGCCTATCATAAACACAAAATTTGAGCAATCCATACGTCACTTTATATATAACTTGAAATGCATATTTTCAAATTAGAGATGATAACTTTTTTATCAACAATTGAAACAGACCATCCAAAAAGTCATATCATCAAAAACCCAAATAATAACAAACAGTTTCTTTGATTAATAGTTTTAGTGAAGATCAGGATATAAGAGACTGATTGAACAAACCTGAATAGGTTTAGGGCCATACTTGAAGAGCACGCCACGGAACTGGTTTTTTGCCTTGACGGGTCCGTAGCAATCGACGGCGGGAGGGGAGCGGGTGGACAGCTTGACACTACTGGATTTATCGACGCGGCCTCGAACGATGCCCGAAAACCATGAGGTCGTTGTAGAGGAAGAGGAAGTAGAAGACGAAGATGAAGATGAAGATGATACAGACGACGATAGAGCCGTGGGAGAGGCCATGGAGACTCGTCTGTTTAAATTGGGAATTGGGATTCGTATCAAAATGAAAGGCGAAGACTTTTATTTTGTGTGTGTCAATGAAACAAGAACATACAAGTACAAGCTTCTTAACGTCTTTGTCTTTGATCGATGGATTGATGAATGAATGTTTGGGTATTGTGTTTTCAAATAGAGTAGTAGGTATTGTCGATCATGTAAACAATAGTTTAGTTGACCAGAATTTAACAATATTATTGAGGTTCATCGTCTGATATGTTTTTTCTTCTTATAAATTTTAGATGAAATAAAACATTAAAAAATTAATTTGTTTAGAGTTAATTTTGTTTCACCTTAAGGTACCAAAATTTATAAATTTGAACACTTCTCTTAGCCATTCAAATTACATCTCTAATTGAACGATTTTTTTTTAATATTTTTGTAACTATAGTTATTCAAGGTGACCACAAATAAAAAAACAAAAACAACAATAGTTGCTATAGGTGCAACAAAATGATAGTTTTTATACTTGCTATTTTGAAATAAGTAATCAACTCTAATGATTAACCATAGTTTTTAGTCGTCTCATAAGTAACTGTGAAAACGAATAACTTTAAAAAAAATATAAACAATCTAACTTTGAAAAATAAAATGATAATTTTTAATTTAAAATATGTTGTAATTCATAGATCTCCTTTTATATATTGTATGTTCTAAACTCGATTCTTTTAATATTTGAATGTGTTCGATAAACATGAGCATTTAAGTACGGAACCAAAGATCTGAACCGAATTGAAATAAAAGATTCGGTTCGGGTACTAAAAAGTAGTCGAATGGTTCTATAACTAAAATATCCACAATTCTCGGTTCGGTTCGGTTAGGTTCGTTTCAGAACTGAGAACCGTATGGTACCCAAAAATAACCCAAACATATTACTAAGTACTAACTAGTCACTACTCACTGCTTCGGAGTTCAGACAAAACCTAATTCATCCCTATATTCACTTCTTCAGACCTGTGTGCCATTTTTTTTTTGCTTTTCCTCACATTCTGAGTTCCTCGTTCAAGTTTGAATTCAAAAAAAATGGTCATTCCTAGTCTAATTCATTTGTTGTTGAAGGATTTATTCTAAAATCGGCTACAATAGAGCTTATGAAAACGTCAAATCCATTACCATCCCAGGTATGTTTATAGACTGATTTTCATCTGAAAGTTTGTTGATTGAATTCGTGTTTGTTTTGGTTTTTAATGGGTGTAATGTAAGTTTTGATTTGTGTTTCTCCCGTACGTTTCTAGAGGTGTTTGGTTTCTGAGAAAATCTAAGAAAACTGTAAAGGTGAAAATTAAGATTATCAATTATTTAATTTTTATCATCGTTTCATGGGTGAAATTTAGTGGTCTGTATCATGACCTTGAAATTATATATAAAATTGTAAGGATTTGTTTTGGTGTTGGGTTTGTTAAAATGGTTTTTGTGAGGGAAAAATGAAATTGGTGAATATATGCTTTAATTGCATATATAATCGTCTCTCTTTATAATCCAGGTTTATATATTATGTGATCTAAATAATATTTTTAATCGAAAATACAATCTTTTATTTGTGAAAAAAACTAAAACCAGTAGCTAAACAAATGAATTTAGGTAGGTTTTATTCGTTAGCTTTTAGTTGTTGTTTACCATGTGTTAATAGGGATGTTTACAATTAAAATTTAAAAATAATAAGTATTTATGTATGTCTATGCTTGCTATAATAGAACGGGATCTACTGATTCCTAATGATTCACTTAAGTTAAAAGGGATTAATTTAAACGAGTAGAGGCAATCTACCTTTAGACGTTAAAACGCGATGAAATTTTACTTATTCGATGCTAAGTAGAGCTATGAAGTATAAAGTGGCTTTTGATAAGATAAAACAGAAGATAAGGTGTATAATGATTGGTTTAATGAGAGAAGGGATGGGACAAAAAGAGTTAATCCACTAACGAATTAGAATTTGGAACCAATTGATAAAATGGTAAAATTTCTTAGAATTTTTTACCATTCTATGTTGGTTATTTTAGACTCTTAATATGTTAGTTAATCCAAGTGATATGTTGAGATTGTCACCATTAAGAGAAACCTTATTGCCCTTTATAAATATCTTGATGAAGACATGGGATAAAAGGCTGTAAGAGTAAAGTTTGAAAAATATTGGGAATGAGTAAAGGAGATCAACAAACTTGTTACTATTGCAAGTGTATTAAACCCGGCAAATAAAATGTGTTTTTCTACTCCATACTTTGAGGAATTCTATGGAAAGGGTAGTAGATACTCAATTGAGATTGATCACTCGGTGAATCAAGTAATGAAACGGTTGTTTCAATAATATTCTATGGATTTCGAAATATCAAGGGCAAGTAGTGATTTTTCATGTTCACATCCGACATTTGAATTAAATAGTGGATAATATCATATTTGAGTGAACAAAAACGAATTGGAATATGATACTAGTGGGTATGAAAGAATGGATTTTATCTATATTAGGTTAGTTACTAAGAAAGGGATCCAAGAATCAGCTAATAAGTTTGAGATTTATTTAAAAGAAAGTGTAGAAAATCTAAATCTGGTACTTGGAACAGAGTATGATATCTTGTCATGGTGGAAGGTTAATGCTCCGAAGAATCTTATTATGTTTGAAGTTATTAAATATGTATTTGTTATGCACGTTTCAACTGTTCCTTTGGAATCAACCTTTAACACAAGTAGACATGTCCTTGACCTGTATAGAAGTCGTCTAACTAATTACATGATAAAAACTCTCATGTGCACTGATTAGTGGGTGAAAAGTTCTTTAAAGTTAAGAGAGAAGGGTGGAGGTACACATACAACTATTCAGTAAATCCTTTTGGAAATTATACTACTACATCAACTTCAAAAAGGTAGGTTAGTATTTAATTTCTGATTATATCTTAGTTTATAATTCTATACTTTAACTTTTTAAATCTGTAACTTTTCTTTATCCTTTTAGTGTTTAACAATGTTTTTTAAATATTTAAGCAAATTTTTGGTCTTCTTTTCTATGACTCTGTCAGTGGTAGGGCATCAGGTATCTCCTCTCTATATATAATATAATTTGGTTGAATTTGGTTGATTCCGATGAAGATAGAAGTTGATGAGTTGATAAAATAATATTTGTTATATTTTAGGTTTAGTTTTATAATCGGGTTTCGTCTGATGCATTAATGAAAAGGTTCTTGCTTTATAAATTATGTTCGAATTGATGAAGTATGAAACGTTTGTGTGTGATTTATTCTTTTGGATTAAAAACCTGAAGTGGTGATTTAGTTTATTGCTTGATTGTTTCATTAAAAATATTGGAAATTAAGAAAATAGCGAGCTTTCAAATTTCATCACCTGTTGTTGGAGATAGTCACATTTCCATCTTACACTTAAACACCTGTTGGGAGATTTGAGTCGTCGTAATACGAAATTAAATATTTACCGGATAAAATTCTGAATCGTTTGTAGAATATGAAGAATGTAGTTCTGAACTTGAATCTTCGAAGAGTTTACAATCATGATCTTCTTTGATGACTTGTTTTGGAGTAATAAAACAAACTTGATTTTTTAATGTTTTTAAAGTTTTAAAGCGTTTCGGTCTCAAGAACACTAAACCATCATATTTAAATTTTCAACTCGTGGAACTTTTAGATTAGAACATTCCTTTATAAAGTGTTTGAATATTGAATTTAGAATTCAAACACTATTCTAAATGAAAATCATAATATGTTAAGTTGTCACTCTTAGGAACCATAACCTCAGACTTATTTTGTTCTCAATAAATAGTCGAAAAATCATGTTTTGCTTAAATTTTTTATTTCGAGAACTAATATCTCATAGCATTCGCAATAAATCTTGTACACATACAACAACCTCCATGATATGAATTTTATTTATTAGTATGTAGTTTAAGAGTTGTTTAATTTTATTGGAGTGTTATAACGGTAATCAAAATCATTAATAAATCATATGGCGGTCTATCATAATAGAAAATTTATAAGAATACCTCATTTGGATCATCGTATGCTACCATAAGATGCATCTATCAAATGAACGTTCTTAATTTCTATCATCATGTAATTAAACGTAACAACCTCATATATGACCATCGACGAAATAAGACTATATTCATATTTATTGCATTAAAGCTGCAAATGAGCGCAAAAATAATCATAGCATCGCACCAATCAACTTCATGAATCTATCTTCATGCATAACATAAGAATAATATGAAATGTAATCATGCATATTTCTTCTTAACTGGTCATACTTAATTGGAGATATACTTATAGTGGAGTACGAGAAATAACTAATATAAAAAACACATTAAGCTTATATATATATGCATTAATAAACTTAAGTGTGAATGAATATAATTCTGTGTCTTTCTCATTAACAAAATGCAATAGATATACAAAGTCATTAGCTACCAAGTAGGCTATAATCTAGGTAATTACCAATTAGGCTATAATTTAGGAAATTACTAATTAGGTTATAATTTAGGCTACTAAATATGCAATAAGATAGAATAAATATATATAAATATTTCATATTCTATCACTCTCCCAAAGTTGAAATTGGAGGTTCACAAACATTGAGACTGGTCCAAAAATCGTCGAATAAGACAATAGGCCACCCTTTCATGAAAATATCGACAACCTGGTACCTACAACGCACATGACGAATCTGAACTTCACATTGCGCCACTCTTTCTCGAACAAAATAGATATCTATTTTACTATGCTTTGTAAGGTGGTGTTGGAAGGGATTCTCAAGAATATATATAGCACTAACATTATCACAATACACCAATGTAGCTTTACGGATGGGACAATAAAGTTCCAGAAGAAAATTACGAAGCCATCAAGACTTAAAAACAACATTTACTACCCTTTTGTATTCACCTTCAACACTAGTTTGAGAGAGAGTAGGTTAAGATTTTGATGACCACAAGTTCAAGTTGTCATCCAAGAAGACATAGTATCTAGAGGTGGAACGTCGAGTATCAGGAAAACCTCCCCAATCCACATCAATATACGAGACAAGATTTGAATGTAAGAAAGAAAGATATGTAGTTTAAGATGTAAAGTTCCTTGGATATACCGTGTGATTCACTTTAAAGCATTCATATGTTCGTCTCGAGGATCATGCATATATAGACAAATCTGTTGGACAACATAAAAGATATTTGGTTGGGTAAATGTAAGATATTGGAGTGCACCAGCAAGGCTGCAATATAGTGTCAAATTAGCAAACAACTCAGATTTAGTTGCATTAAGTTCTGGTTTTATATCAACAGTAATGAGAGTTGGATTGAAATAACTCATTCCAGCCCGTTGGATAATGTCATAGGCATATTTTCGTTGAAATAAAAATAATCCGCTCTTGTGTCGAGTTACACATATGCCAAGGAAATACTACAAGAACCCAAAATCCTTCATATCAAATTCAGAGCTAAGATGCGACATGATGGTTTTGCAGAAAGTATCAAATGAAGCTGTCAAAATAATTTCACCAACATATAGCAACAAGTAAGCCATATATGACCCATGTTTGTTTGATAAACAATAAAGTATTTGACTTACTATTGATGAGTCCGAATTCGAAAAGCCCCCCGGAAGGGTAGTCCAAAGTAAAGTCACCCCGTAAATCCGGACAGACCCCCATGACTTCAGTTCGAACAGCACTGGTTGAACCGGACAGGAGACTTTGAACACTGCGAACATAAAGCAGTTCGAATTATGACTAAAGTACTAAAATACCTAAACACTATCTGACTAAGCTGTCTATTCACTTACTTAAAACTTGTGGGTCTTTAAACATGACCCGGGTCCATTAAACTTGACCCGAAAGCCCATAAGGGCCCAAATCTTACACTATAAATGCCCAACCACCAGCATTAACTATGGGTAAGAAAAATTAACTGCTGCCAGGCTGCTTAATTCTCTCTCCACCCTTGAAACACTTTGTAACACCCTGAAATATCTTAAAAGACCTTTAAACACCACCACACCACCGTGAAACACCCTTACGCTGCCTTAAAACTCTATTTAAAATTACCAGCCTACCCCCAGGCTACTTTTATCCACACCAACTATTAGAGAAATTAATATTGGCAAAAAGTCAGAAAATATTTTATACCACGCCCGAGAGCCTGCTTAAGCACATACAAGGATTTCCATAGTAAACATACATAATTCAGATGCACTAGGAATCCTATGGGTTGATGCATATTAACAGTCTATTTCAAGTTTTCATATAAGAAAGAATTTTTAACATTTAAGTGATGAATCGACCATTGCTTTGATAAGTCGATATTGAGCACCATACGAATGGTATCTGGTTTCATCACCGGACTAAAAGTCTTTCTACAATCAATGCCAATGCGCTGAGTTTTACCATCAGCCACAATAAACCATCAGATTTGACTTTATTAGTAAAAATCCACATACAATAAATAACATTAATATTCAGACGTCCTATTTTGATTAAGAGTATCAAATTCAACGACCAAAGCCAATTTCTGATTTGGTTCATGAAGGGCAGCCACAAGATTACGAGGTAGAGGTGACAATGTAACCATGGTGGTATGAGCCTGAGATGGGTCGAATATAGCTTTAGGCTTGAAAATATCATGTTGGCTATAGGTGATAGGACGTTATACTTGATGTATAGCAGGCGAGAGGGATGCGTGGGTAGTATTGGTGCCGAATGACGCCCATAATGAGGTGATTATGCAGATGGTGAGGAAACCGGGATGTATTATATTGTGGGAGAATCAGCCACATGAGATGTTGGTTTTTTGTATTGATGGATGAAATAAGGAGACACACCATTAGCAAAAAAATCATAATCTCGGTATGAGAATGGTAAACTTTGGCAAAGGGAAAAATAGTTTTATCAAATTGAACATGAGGATAAAGAATGATTTTATTAGTTGATACATCAAAACACTTATAACCTCTATGATTTTTGGAAGAACCCAAGAAAACGCAAAGAGTAAAACGAGCTTGCAATTTCCGAATGGTAGTGGGCAAAAACAGAAGAAAACACAAGAACCTAAAATCCTGAATGTGAGAGTAAGATGGAACACGGTGGTAGAGAATTTGGAGAGGGGAATCATTGGCAAGAAATTTACTAGGAATAATATTAATTAGGTGGGTTTCTATGTAAAGAACATGATGCGAAAATGAAGTGGAAAATATGCATGAATGAGAAATGTGCTCATGATATTATTAATCGATCATATTTTTCTTTCGGCGTTCTCGTTTTATGATGAAGTATGGTGACATGAAAAACGAAATGAAATTCCACAAGACTCACAAAATTGTCGAAAATAATGATTATCAAACTCTCCCCCATTATCGCATTGTATGGTTTAATATCGCGTTTAAACTGGGTACGAATATGAGCTTGGAATTTTGGAGAAATTGAGAAAACTTGTGATTTATTAGCAATAGGAAAAGTCCACAAGAATTTCAAATAATCATCCACGAAAATCTCATAATATCGATGTCTCGGAGAAATCAAATGTGGAGAAGTCTAAAGATCACTATGAATAATATCAAAAGGCATACAAGTAGTAGAAGTTGAGGGAACAAAAGGAATTTTTATATATTTCCCAAGAACACACGACTGACAAGTAGTAGATATAGATGGACTATTATAATCAATTAAATTATTTACCAAATAATAGTTAAAACTGAGTCTACTGGGTGACCCAAAAGATCATGCTAAAGAGTAGATGCAATGCATTTAGTGGAAGAATTGGTTAGAGTCAGACTGTAATGAGTGATATGGTAGAGGGGTTTATACTGTCACATCTCATTAGACATGTTCCAGTCTGTAAATCATGTACAGAAAAACCAAAAGGATCAAACACCACTGACACATGATTTTCAGTTGGAAACTTTGAAACTAACGCCAATTTTTTAATAAGTTTAGGTGTATGCAAGACATTATTAAGTGACAAAGTTGGGTTCATGGAAGGTAATGAAGTATAAGTGTAACCACCAATCATAATTGAGTGACCACTACCAAAAGTAACACCATTATTATTGCTTATATTAATATAAGACGTGAGATTACCTTGTGAGGACGTCATATGAAAAGTTAGCACAGTGTCTCTATACAAGTTAGGATCATGGTGTGACAAATATATAGTGTGCATAGCTGATTCTATATTCATCAGAGTCCACTGAGAGGTTGTATATGCATATTGTTGTTGTTGTTAGGTTTTGAAGCCCGAGATTCCAGGTTTTCGCAGTCCAGTAGGCATGCCCCAAAATTACGTTAGGTATGGGTAAGGGGGTACGGTCCATGATGGTTGCATCCAATCCTACCAAGACGGCATCGCCTAAGACGAATCACTTACTTAATTCTGACCACCTTCATTGTAGATTCCATATCCAGTACTTCAATGATCCTCAGCCGGAGTCCGTCCCAAACCACCACCTGATTTCTTGTGATTCTAATGTTTATTGTTGTTGTCGTTCTTTGATTGTTTGTTACGTGCTTGACCCTAACTTGAAAAATATGATCAGGCCTATTATTTGATTCACGAGTAGCCACCATCATTTCATCATCACCCCCAGTCGTTGCCCCTTCATGCTAGTTTCTTCCAAAACCAACATGGATCAAACTTTATAAAATGGTGGTAGAATCTTCTTGTTTTGAATTACATAAGCTAAGATTTTGTAAGCGAGGGTAAGACCACCCACCATACGAAGAACCAGACGGTTGTTCGATACTGGAGCCTCCACATTCTTGAGCTGATCGGGGAGAGTCTTGAGGTGTTGGTAATAATCAGAGACCAATGAGAAATCCTGCAAATAAGTGTTATTGAACTCGTGTTCCAAAGCAACGACATGATAATTCTCATTGTCTTGAAACAAATCACGATGAAGATTCCACAGAATTACGACTGAAACATTTGTTTCAATAACGGTGGTCAAGAGAACGATGGAGATGGTGGAATAAATCCACTGATACATAGCAACACCCAATGTATCATACATTTTTTATTCATCATTGGTAAGAGGGCCCAGATCTTTGTATTTCCCGTCCTCCGTTTTCGACAGGATAATATGATGAAGAACTTTGTACGAGCGGCAATAAACCTTGAATAATTCTGCTCAATTGGAAATTAAACGTTCTCCATCTCAAGAATAATGGGAACATGCGTCTTGATGTTGTAGACAGCAAGTTCAGGGTGAAAAGAGGAAGGAGAAGTTTTGGTACTGGATTCTTCCATGTCAAAAAAATGAGAAAAAAAGAAGGGAGAATCAATCAAAGTAAGAAAAAAGAAAACGGTAACGTAGTAGAATGGCGGAAGCGAGAAGAGATAAACCTTAACCCTAATCTGATACCATGAAAGAATATAATTATGTTTCTTTATCATTAACAAAAGTCAATATATATATATATATATATATATATATACAAAGTCATTAACTACTAATTATGATATAATTTATGCTGCTACTAATTAGGCTATAATTTAGGCAACTACTAATTAAGCTATAATTTGGGCTACTAAATATACAATAAGATATACTAAATATATAAGTGTAAAATCATAATACAAACATATCTTATAACTTAAGGAAAATTCAACTAAAACTACTCATCTAAATTCATAATATTGTATTAATTATATGTTCAATAAAATCCTTATGCACAAACCTGAGTTTGTCTCGATATGATTTACACTGATTTGAAGACTATGAACTCTCTTTTTAACAAAAATAATATATATATATATATAATTGAATTTAATTGAGCTCATGATACTATTTAAATACTAAACTGGTAAAACAATTTCATAATATACTATAAAGGGTTTTATATCCCTTCCATAATTCGCAGTCCCGTGATAAAATTCCATAGACAAAGTGTATGGTCGGATGTCTCAAAACATACAATGAATTCCGCAATTATAGTGAAATACACAGTGAGTTTTATTTACAATTTTCCATGTTATTGCATCTTCATCTAAAAGAAATATGATGCACGAAGTTGAACGACAAGAATCCTCACATGAGGAAAAGTCCAAGTCATAATATGTAGGATATTTAGTTTATCTACTTTTATTTGTTCATTTGTAATTTTTTGTTTACGATAAATATCGAAGAAATCTTTTCACTACCTTTAATGTTTTACCTCTAGATCACCTAATATATCTCAAACATACGGAAGACAAATTCAATATCTAACTTTGTACAAACTTGCGCATATATAAGACTTCAAACCACTAAAATACGATTTATAAATTAATTTGTCTGTTGACTATTGATTTTAGTGGCAGATAATCCATGGAATTTTAAAAGCTCGTTGATAGTCTTTGGATTATCTAGTGTAGATAAAGTTAGTCCCTCACATCTGTTGATTAATGTAAAGCTTCCATGTGGCACGATACTCTACATAAACTTGTATAACCAACAATCCCTCAACTTTTGGTCGAAGTTCAAATGTAGTCAAGGTTAAAGTCGACGGATCATTGGTGATACAAGATTTTGTTAAGTATGATGCCATGTGGAAACTTTATATTAATCAACATATTCTGGGGACAAAATTTATCCAAACTAGATAGTCCATGGACTACCAAAGGACTTTTAAAATTCAGGAACTATCTGTTACTCAAATCGATAGTCTAATGACGAATTACTATTCAAAACCAACTAAAATATCTAGAATGCTTTGCATTTATTCAATCGCTAGTTTTGTTTGTAAGTATTATTTAATATTAAAATTTTCACCTTTTGAAATAAGGTTTTTCTTTCCCTTATTTTTTTATATTATAACATTATAACATACTCCCAATATACGTCTTTTGTAATAAACCCAATATTTTATGGACCTATCTCAATATATTGGAGTTCATAACACAAAAGATGCATCACCAAAAAATTTCATATCAAATTTGTTATGAATAAATATTTTGATTACATGCAACGAATCCTTATCGTTTATGTATACTAATATGCCATCCACATACAACATTAAACTTGCAAATTTCCTCATATTGAACTTTGATACACCTAATCCTCTACTAATTGATCTCAAAACTAAAAAGATAATCACGTCAAGAAATTTGTGGTACCACTTTCGAGGAATTTGTTTAAACCCGTAAATATATTTCTTTAGATTACATATCATCAACTTTGGATCACTAGAGATAAAGTTTTCAGGTCATACCATACATATCATTTTCTCAATTATCCATTAAGAAAAATGGTAATTACATCTGTTTGATAAATCTTAAGATATAAATGTATAACTAATATCATGATTGTCCGAAAAGAATTATTCGATGAAACTAGAGAAAATATTTCTTTAAACTCAATAACTTCATATTGAATAAAACCATTTGTCACAAGTCACGTTTTATGTCTCTCCATATTACTTCTATGATCCCGTTTGGTTTTAAAAATTCATTTACAACCAATATGTTAATTTCTTTTAGGTAATGGGACAAACTTCATATCGTGTTATATTGTATTGATTTATACTCTAAGTTCATTGCGTTAATACATAACTAAGAGTAAAAAAAATTATGGCATCATGAAAACTTAAGGGATCATTTTCTATTACAATAAATTTTCTAATGTTCTTGAAGATATAATATATTGTCTGAATATATATCACTTTTTATTACTCTAATAGAGCTTTGTAAATGCACAATTTATTTAGTGTGTACTTATATTTCTTGATGAGGCTTTAATCTTCCATAATAACTTCAATTGGGTTCAATGGAACCACTTAAGTTTGTTCATATTAGACAATATTCGCAAGTTGAAGATGGACATCATCATAAGTATCTATATGTTGTACCAGTTTTGAAATAATGATTAGCTTATATACCAAGTTGTAAGATATCAGAGTATTATTGTTAAAACCTTCATGAATCCATAAAATATCTTCCTCAAAATGAAGGTTTCTTACTAAAATATTTATCCCAAACTCAATATCCTTAAAATTAATTGTATTAATCTAAAAAATACTAATGTTTAAAGAAACATAAAACTTAAAGACGTTATTATGGTCAAGATATTCAATGAAATAACTACTAGTTGTTTTAGATTCTATTTTTTTTCATTCGGCGTATAAGGCTTTGTTTAAGATCAATATCCTCAAACATGTAAATGCTTCAAAGTAGGATTATATCTAATCCAAAGTTCATACAATGTTTTAGTAGTTTATTTTGTTGGAAAAATGTTAATAAGATATGTCACATATTTATTGCTTTGCCCTAGAGAAATATATGTACAATGGAATAGTTAATCATATTTATTACCATATTTTTTAATGTATTGTTGCGTCTTTTATATATACCATTCATGTTAGGCGAACCCGTAATCGTGTGCTGAGAAATTAGTATGCATTATTCTAGAAATATGGCAAACGGTCTATGATGTTGTTCACCTGAACTCTCATATCTCCCGTAGTATTGACCACAATATTCCAATTTGATGCACTCAATATCCATACCAGGCTGTTTTTCAACATTGGTCTTAAAAACTTTGAACTTTTCAATGGTCTCTGATTTTTCATGAATAGTACTTAGATATTCATAACGAAAAAATTCACCAACAAACAATACAAAATACTAATCGGTGTTCCATTATCCCATAATGAACAATTCATAAAAGTCTATATGTATCAAGTATAAAATCCGTTTTGCTCCATATGTATATAATTTTTTCACTTTGATATGTTTTCCATTAATACTAAGGATGTTAATTTTTTCTGAACCTATGGGCATCCAATATGAGCTGACTTTATGGGTAAGGGTACCCGAACTTTATTTTTATGTGGGATGAGTTGTGGGTTTTAAATATATTACTCGCCGAGTCTTGGATGAGTTATAGATTTTAAAATTTTTTCGATAGGTACTCAAGAAGAACAGCCAGATCCACCGAAAATATGATATTCTAATATTAATAATTAATATGTAATATATTATATAGCTAATATCTAAACTATATTAATGTGACTCAATTAGTTTTTGATTGTTTTTTATTTTTATTTTTCATTTTTCATTTTTTATTCATATTTGATTATATTTAGAACAATATTAAATTATTTATACTTAACAAATCTACTGATATAAATTGAATAGAGTTAAAATTATAAGATTGTATATTTTACTTTTTAAAACAAATACATATAATAATAAATACATTATATAAAAAAATTAATTAAATATAGAATTTTAAAAAACAAATATTTATTATATATTTGTTATGAAATTAAAAAAGAATGTTTGAGAGTTTTTATTTGATATTATTATTATTATTATTATTAATTTTAATTATTTTTTTTACTTGATAATCTTCAGATATCTTTTATATAGATATAAATAAATACATGTACCAATCATGTATGAATACTCAAACCCGACGAGTTTGGACATTGAAAACAAAATTCTTTTATTCGATGGGTTTGAATAGACGCGATATATTATAAGTTTAATGATCCTCGCATTCATCTGATCCATTGTCATTCCTACTAAATATATTCACCGTAAATATTGAAATCCATTTTTTTTAAAAGGCTTAATAAACTTTCCGCAATAAGATTTTCAATCTTAGTTTTAGATATATAATATACACGTTAATGCCAAAGTTTTGTCGAATTTTCAGTTTTACAAGTTAGTTTTTCGGTTACGTTTACGTTCATTAATTTTTATAATATTTAACAAGTATAAATTATCATTCTTTATTAATTTCCAGATCTGACAATAATGTTTTGTAGATAAAGACATAATTTATCATTTCCAAACATACTAATAACTAAATTTGTAAAAAAAATAAAAAAAAAATAAGATTCCATTTGAAAGTGAAAGAAGGTACATATGATACATATTTAAGACACATAAAATACCACCAGATAATAATAAACAAATAACACAAACTAAACTTATAGCACCTTAACTGTATAGATGGATATTCTTACCGTATCTGGCAAAGGAATTCAAACATGACTAATGATCTCAACCCACCAAATTATTTATAGGCAATAAAACTAATTAAATATCCGAAAGAAACTGCATAAGTGTGATTATCTTTAGGTTTTATAAAAAAAATATACTTTCATATTCTTTCTTATAGTGTATCGTTTATTTACAATAGAAAAAAAAATCTTTTATCCGACAAACTTTTATGATTTTTCGTTTCATAACCGATGTTGGTGCATATGAACTTTCATTATTGATATTTTTTCGCCTTTCATACTGAACACCCGCTAATTTTGTTTATCTCCGAAAGAGGCAGCCGAGTTGGTGGAGTAAGGCATGCTCGTGATTAAAGATCATGCGTCGAGTCTCTCTACAAACGCTTTTTTGGTTTGAACCTTTTGGTGTTGGTTTGTACAAACTATTCCGTCAAACTGAGGATTTATTATGTGAATAGCGGTTGCGGGTTTCTAAAAAAACAAATTTATTTTTTAAATTTAACAAAAAAATAAATGATAGAAAATAGTTAAAAAGAGAAGATCCTTATAAAATTAAGGAGAACTAATAGAAATATTGTAAAAAATATTAATAAGAAAAGAGTGCCATATAATCTAAAATAGTTGTTGAACAATAAATTTAAAATTTTAAAGACTTATAAAATTTAATAACATTTAAACAAGTTATTCAGTATTTAATGTGGACTAATAACTATTTAAACTTTCGTAAAATTTTTTTCTTAAAAACCATAATTTATTAATAGATAATATTAAAAAGGAATCAAAGTTACATTGACTACACATTGAAGATTTTATATTGGACTAAATATACTATTTTGGTTTGTAGACCATTTAGGGAGAATGGTGAGCTGATATGCCATAGATAAATTCTTAGTATCTTCTAGTGGCACCAGCCCGTCTAGCTCAGTTGGTAGAGCGCAAGGCTCTTAACCTTGTGGTCGAGGGTTCGAGCCCCTCGGTGGGCGTGATACTTTTTTTTTTGTCTTTCGCAATTCAATACTAGAATTAGGTTTTTACTCAATAACCTATGAATCAATTACTTTTAATGAAATAATATTTGTTAATCTCTCCTAATTAACATAAAAACTTATAGATAACGAAGCAATAGCAGCTGAGTCTTTGAGTCTTCCAATGGCATTATTTGAGTTACGCACATTCTCGCCCCCACCACTCCAATCCATCAACCACCCTCTACTCCTTAAACCCCAAAGCACAATAACCCTTATTCCACTTTACAAAAACCCTAGATTTTCTTCATCTCTGCGTTGTCCGTATAAATTGCTCTGCCAGAAGACCACCACCACCAACTCCTCGTTAGATTCAAGCGAATCCTCTTCCTCTTCAATTTCGTCCGTTTTCATTAAAGGTAAAACAATCAAATTTTCCTTAATTATATATATATATATATATATATATATATATATATATATATATATATATATATATATATTGTTAGTTTGATTTTAATTTGTTTTCGAGAGAGCATCATCTTTCTTTTCTTTTTTTGGGTTTTCATTTTCAAGCAACTTGATGCTTTTCTCTATTGTACTGTTTGATTCAGGTATTCCATTATCAACAACTGAGGGACGTCTGAAGAAAACCTTTTCACAATTTGGACAAGTTAGTCAAGGTCTAAATTCTCTACTTTTCATGTTTTTGTGTGTGTACTTCATTTTGAAGCTAGTGGGAGGAGATTGCTATTGCTATTGGCATTGAAAACGAATTTTGCCACCAGAGTAGGAACCATAAGTGTGTCTTGCTTAAATAATCTGGCATATATATATTACTTGTTAGCTGCAATAAGTATCATTAGCACCACATGAAAAAAGTCACTATATTTACATACTTTGAAGTGTTTTATATTTGTAATTTGAAAACTTACAATGTTTTTGGAATAGTCCAAAGGATTCATGCATTTGAGTTCTGGATTCATACTTAAGATTTTTGAACTTGGACTACTCTTTAAGTATGAACAAAGTCTTAGTTTTGGGTGGGAACTTGTATAATGTGCTGTTTTCAGAACCACCTCCAAGTATAATGCAGATTTTGATCCGTAGTTAAGAGATATTTCACCAACTTTGATGTCCTCGATTACATTGAATTAAAACATAAGGCTGACATTTATAGGATATAGGTGCACCAGTAATATGTTTCACAAAGAGATACAATAGACGAGAGGGTAGTAAAAGTGGTAGAGATATAAGGAAATAGAGATAAATGTATATTCGCTTATGATGTTTGGTTGGTCCCGTGACTATCTATATTTTGGACATTTAGTCCATCAACCTCTCAGCTGAACTCATTTGGCTCCGTTCTGTCTTGCAAGAAATTAACTTCCCAATTTCATGGAGCGGCTTAATAGTGCCGTGACAGCATCTCCCCCCAAAATAGTTAAAGACTAAAACATACGATACCACCCCATGTATTTGTTAACTTTATGGACAATTGATCTCCCCACTTTAAAGAGACCATAGTGAGGGGACCTATCACGGATCGAAGCCCGTTTTCATTTTATGGTTAAGCTGTTTGCTTTGAAGAAATTTGAACAGAAACAAAGTTTGAGGAGAAAAAAAGTATAAGGCAAGTGATATTCTTTTGCTTCGTTGGTTGTGCAGTAGAAAGTCTAAAAGAAAGAATTACACAAAACCTGTATTATAGAATAGCTCTTGTTCTTAAACAGAATAGGTAGCTAGAGATACATCTGAGAATTGCGAGAACTAGTTCAAAATAAATTTCTTTAATTGTTATTGCTTAATTGCTGTGTGATTTTGCAGTGAAGATATTTATTGATCCGAACACTAAAGAGTCTTTAGGGTATGGATATGTTTGGTATACAAAGGAAGAGTCCGCACAGTTAGCTGTTGACGAAATGAATGGAAAGGTATGCATTTCCGATTGTAAGTGCTTTCACCCAAGAAACTAATAACAACATCGTTTTTGTGACTCGAGAATCCGGATTAGTTCTTTGATGGCAGGTTTATTTTAGTTAAGATTGGAAAGCCTGGTTTGTCCAGTAACCGGAGGAGAAGAAATTCGAGCTTAACGATCAAGTTCTGATATAGCAATAGTCATATGCTATAAAAATAGGACATTGTTTCTAGTTTACATATACTGTTTATCCTATATTTATTAGTTTTATATGCTAAAAGGCTTTGTTGTTTAATACTAGTTTTTTAGTATGATTTTTCTATTATTGAGTTTTAGGTTCGTCAGTATCCATTTTTTGCTATATTTAACTACAATAAATTATTAGAAATTGCTTCACGGATTTTTTACAATAATTGAGTTATTCCTTTATTAATAGCAGTATGGATCAAAATGGAAGCAAGAAGGATTCTTAAAAAGATAGCATAAGTCCAAGCTTCCCACCCAAGAAACAATTTCTTGAAGCTCAAGATTGCAAACTGTCTTTCTGTTCTTCTTTCGTACCATCTCCGCATCACCAGCAATGGTTTCTTGCCATCAACAAACTGTACAACAAAACAATAGGAGAAAATTTGCAAGATTTCCCAAATTTGATGCATAAAGAATCAACCGATCAACAACAATAAACGCATAAAGTCAGCTAAATATTTTCCGGTAAAAGATGTTACCTTGAAGCTGCATCTAAACCGGTAAATAAAGGAAATTTCAAACCTTTACACACTATCCACAAAAATGATCATATAGACTTGCAGTTTGATGAAAATGTCTTAGAAAGTCTCCAATCTTCTACAATCTATACGTTAATTGGAAAATTTGCAAATGGTCTCCCAAAGAAACATATCTTGGACAATTTTTTTCAAGAAAGAAAGTTTGAAGGTGATTTATCATACACCAACTGCGATTCGAGGCATATTTTCCTTGAATTCTCGTTGAAAGAAGATATTAGTAAGATCCAGAACCGTGGCATTTGGACAGTGGGTCAATACTCAATGCGTTTACTCAAATGACAGCTTTCCTTTAATAAAAAAAGAAATGTCAAATCGTTCCAATCTAGGTTAAAATAGAAAAGCTTCCTGAAAATTTGTACAACGAAGACATAGTCCACTAAATCGCATATGGAACAGGTGACCCAATCAAGTCTTCGATCCCACCCAAGAAGAAAGCATTGTATAATGCATGTAATGCTTGGGTGGAGATTGATATCTCAAGAGAACTACAACATAATGCGTGGCTTGGATTTGAGGATAACAAAGGAGCATGGGTTCATCTAAGTTACAAAAATATTCTCAAATACTGTGATCTATGTTTTCACGTTGGCCATGACAAATCTTCATGCAAAAAGCTAAAACCTGATCATAATGAGCCAACCCAAATGAACCTAACAGCTACCAGCATCACCATTCCTCAGAATACACAAAAAAAAGAAGCAGAAATGCCAAATCTTAAATCAATAATAGTCAGTTCAAAGAAAAAGATCAACAAAAGAACTGAAGAATTGGAGCCAAATATCAACAACATTAATAGTTCTCCAACAGTCCAAACATGTCACACAAAATCAAGATTACCTGAAAAGTAAAATGAGAACAAAGATGCAGCAAAAGACGTGGAAGATGAGGATATAATTGAGGCTATCCAGTCCTTGGATGCAGACCATAACTCTCTTCAATCTGATGACTCAAACTCCTTTTCAACTGGATACATCACACCAAATAAGGAAAACACATGCAGTCTCCCCATCACTCCTACATTCAGACAAAGAGAAGTAGACTCAAGCTTCCGAAAACTGCTAGATAAGAAACTGAAGCTTGCTAGAGAAAATAAAAGAAATAAGCCATTAGTAATAAAATCCCTTCAATTTCAAGAGACAAAGAAAGCTACACTCACTAAATCCCAAATGATCAAAGCCTTGTGTTGGAATATAAGGGGAGCAAGAAATAAAAATTCGGTCAGAATATTGAAGTCAATCATCAAGAAAGAGAAGATCACTCTGTTGTGCATTGAGGAACCAATGATAAACATCAATCAAATAGATACCTTATCTACAAAACTGAATCTTCCTATTCTTTTTGCTAATGTCTCTTATAAAATTTGGTTATTTTGGAATGTGAATATACATACTAATATAGGTAGAGATCGTGACTAATGTATACACATCAACATTAAACACTACCTGCTAGAGACGACCTTCTCAATAACATGTGTATATGCAAAGTACCAGAGATCAAACAGAATGGAGCTCTGTAACATAATCAAGAGCATTGCTAATTCTACAAAGGAGTGGTTACTAATGGGTGATTTTAACTCAATAACATCTTCATCTGAACAAATTAGTTGCACTAAACACTGTTATCAGAGCTCTCTAAATTTCAATGATGTTATTAAATATTACTTTTTAGAAGATGCAGGTTTTTCAGGGACCAAGTTCACATGGACCAACAAAACAAAATGGAAACGTTTAGAACGTGTTCTATTTAATCAGGAATGGGCTGATTACTTTGAAGAAACTAAGGTGGTTCACATGGCACATACGTGCTCGGATCATACACCACTTTGTGTGTCCATCATTAAGAACAGAGACAAACACATAAAAAGCCTCAAATTTCTAAATGTCTGGACATTGGATAAAGACTTCTTAAACATAGTAGAATCAAGATGGAAAGAAACTATGAGTGAATTTCCTCTGTTTTTATTTTGGAACAAATTAACGAGATTGAAGGAAGTTCTGAAGAATTGGGAAAAAACACACTTTGGAAATATCTTTGACAAAGTAATTCAAACAGAAGAAAAAGTCAAGGCCATAGAAGCTAGTTTCATAATCTCTAACAATCAAGAGGACAAGATATCCCTTACCAAAGCAACAACTGAGCATCTCCTGACCCTTTTATGGAAGAAGAGTATTGGAGACAAAAATGATACTCCAAATGGATCCAAGATGAAGATAGAAACACAAAAACATATCACAAGTGTGTAAAAAGAAAGAGAAATAAATCAAAAATTGCAGGAATAAAGCTAAATAGCAAATGGTATTCTGATGACGAAACCATCAAATCTTCAGCAGTGGAATACTTTAAAAACATTTTAGCTACTCCATCTTATCCTAATATTAATCTACAAGATGATTACTTGAATAATGATATGTTTAATGTCATTCCAAATATGATTGATAATTCTGATAACAGGTTTATATTAACTGAGCCAACAGAACAAGAAATATGGAATACAATACATAACATTAACTTTGATGGAGCAACTGTGGTAGATGGTTTCAACATATGTTTCTTTACAACATGTTGGAGTATTATCAAGAAAGACCTATGCATTGCTATGCTATCCTTTTTTAATGGTCAAGATATTCCAAAAGGCATCCTTGCCACTGGAATCTGCGTAATACCTAAACTAGAAAGTCCCTCTTACTGGAACCAATACAGACCAATAAGTCTTTGTTCCTTGTTAAATAGAATCATGTCTAAGTTATTAAATAATAGATTGTCATATCTATTGCTTAAATTGATTTCTGAAGTACATTGGGCATATGTCAAAGAAAAATTGATTCATGAAAATATACTAATTGCTAAGGAGCTGATGCATGACATTGGTAGAAAGACTCAGGCTTGGAATATAATCATTAAGGTGGATATTGATGAGTCCGAAACTTTTCACCACTAACTGTAGAAACAGGACAGGGGAAATTCGGACAAAAGCCACCCACTGAACCATCCGAACTGGACACAAGTACAAAAAACTAATCACCTTTTGACTAAGCTAATTGCTAATCTTCTTAATAAACTAATGGGTTTTTGAACTCGACCCAGTTTCATAAGATTGACCTGAAAGCCCATGTGGCCCATAATTAAGGGTATAAATACCCAACCACTTTCATTAATGAGGGTAATGAACATTTAATACAACAAGGCAGCTTAAATCTATCACTACAAAACACCCAAACATTAAATACCTTTGAAACACCACAAAATACCTGACCAAATTAACCTCATTCGAAAATAATCCACACCAAATTGGCGACCACAATGGGAGGAGAAGGTGCCTGAATTTAGCATTTGAAACCATCAAGAAAAACCAGTTCGGATGAATCCGGACGAGCAGGCAGTGCCACCAACTTTGGTAGAAGTGGTGGGAGAAAATGATGAATATACGATTGAAGAGCGAGATAGATTGAAAGCTGAGATAAAAGCCTTGAGGGCTGCTAAAAGGGTGGAGATGGGCTTAAAAGAAAAATCAAAAGTGTCAGTCGTTCACTACACTAACAATCCAAGGGAGCATGACCCATCAACAAAGACCCATGTAAGTACAAAAAAGACTCATGCTAGCTCAAAGAAGTCTCACCAGTCTAAACCGGTGGAGAGCTCAGATTCAGATTCAAAATCTTCTAGTAGCTCCTCGAACGAAGATGGAGTTGAGGAGTCTCTGTCATCCAGCAGTGATGAAGGCTGTTCTAAAAAGAAGTAGAAGTTGGTTAAAAATTATTCAAGAAAGAGGGACAGGCATGGAAGGTTGAAAAAGCATCTAAGAAAAGGGTCATCTCATGGCCACAGCCATGACCGGAGACATGTAGACCGACTGTTGATGGATCCTTTCACCTTTCATGATGAACCATGTATCTTTGCAACTCCCAATGAAGATACTGTGTTTAGTCGTGGCCGGAATTGGAGACAATCTCCATTGTCTTCCAAGATACTATCCGGAAACCTTCCTAAGAGGTTTGACAGTACAAAGATGGAAAAATATGATGGGAGTAAAGATCCAGATAATCATCTGGAGAAATTTAAAAAATTTATGATGAATTTTGACGATGATGATAAGTTGCTTTGTAGAGCGTTCTCCCAGTCTTTTACTGGGAGTGCTCTGAAGTGGTATAATAGTCTGTCACAAGGCTGCATCATAAATTTTGATACTTTTTGGGTGGCCTTCCGGAGGCAGTTCGTTGAAAGTAAGGAAGTGAAGGGCAATGGAGACACTATTATCCATTGTGCCAAAGAAAAAAATGAATCCTTGAAAGAATATATAAGTCGCTTTGTGAACACCAAGAATGTATTAGCTGATTGCTTTGAACAGGTAGCAATAGCTTCTCTAAGGCAGGGTTTGAACCCCGGTAATTTGGCTGATTCAATAACCAGAAAGAAGGCCATGCCGTGGGGCGGTTTACTGAATCAAGTGGGGAAACAAATCAAAGTAGATGAAACGAAGAAGACCATGGTGCATAGGCAGGTGAGATCGGCCCGACCTGCACCAAACCAGAACCAGAATCAGTCCGGGTACAAGACTAAAGAAGCCGGACAGGGTCCCAACAGGGCCAAGGCTCAATCCTACCCAACACCAGCTCAGAGCCAACAATCCAGAAATAAGCGAGGGACTTGGGTTCAACCGGAGTGGTTTGCCGAGTTGAAAGAGTATGTGGCAACCATCTATGACAAAACAAAAGACAAAGTACATTTCAGGAAGCCAACCGCGCTTCAATCTCCCAGGGAAAGTCGAAATAATTATTTCTGCCAATATCATCATGATATTGGTCATAATACAGAAGATTGCATCGCTTTAAAGCAAGTTTTGAAAATTTGATTGAAAGAGGAAAGTTGGGTGCTTATGTTAAAAGAATGAGTGGAAATAGGCCTGATAATGCTCATCGGACTGGCCCAACAAACAACACAGGGACATCGACTCCCGATGGGGCTATGGTGATAATTGAAATATTCGATGTGGAGTCAGAGTATTTGGATCCTGATTTAACCCGGAATAAGGTGGGCGTTATCACAGAACACAGCAAGACAGTGTCCGGGCTCATCAACTTTTTTGAATCACTCACCATATTTGGGGGGGGGGGACACCATGACTAGACCGACTACTTCTTCGAGAAAGAGGCATGTTCATACCCTGGCTACTCAACTGGAAGGAAGCATGACTTCCTATCAATCGCAAATTCCTTTTCCCTTTATTGTTTTTGATGAAGATGATTTGAGGGACATAGTTGGTCCCCATGGAGATGTTGTGGTGATAAGAGCATCCATTGGGGGCAATGACATTAGATGAATTTTGGTGGACACCGGTAGTTCAGCCAATATCCTTTTTTTAACTTCCTATAAACAAATGAAGAATCTAGCGGTGATTCAGCGTTCGAACAGGTCAATTATGGGTTTCACTGGAAGCTCAGCGGACGTAATCAGGGAGTTTGAGGAGGAGGTTTTGTTGGGCAAGGGCCCTTTTAAGAAGATGGTCAGAGTACTTTTCATTGTGGTGGATTGTCCAACATGCTACAATGCCATTTTGGGAAGGTCTTGGCTCTCCAGGATGCATGTTGTGGCTTCAACAGTCCACCAATGTTTAAAATACGATGTGCAAGGACAAGTGGGAGTTGTCCGAAGTAGTCAAAAGATAGCAAGGGAGTGTTATGCAACAACAATGGCCCCTCGAACTTTGGGGGTAGTTTGGATTAGTGAGGATTAGCAGTATGAGAGGCCCTCTGGGGGAGAGGGTGAAATTGATGACCCTAGAAAGACCCCTGGTGTTTTAATACCAATTGAAGAGGTTGAAACTCACTCTCTGGCTGAAGGAAGAAACGTCAAGATCGGATATAAGATGACATCAGAACTGAAGAGTAAAATGCTATCGTTTTTAACAGACCATCAGCATGTTATTGCTTGGTGCAATGTTGATGTAACCGGAGTACCAGTAGATGTTATATCACACCAACTATCCATCCAAAGAGATATAACACATGTTGTACAAAAGATGAGAGCTTTTTCTAAGGAGAAAACTGATGTCATAGTTCAAGAGGTTGACCGACTTACTAAGATGGGGCACATAAAGGAATCCCGGTACCCTTTATGGACAGCCAATCTGGTATTAGTAAAAAAGAAAAATGGGAAGTGGCGAATGTGCATCGACTTTACAGACCTTAATTGGGCTTGCCCAAAAGACCTTTATCCGGTTCCTTAGATCGATCACTTAGTGGACTCCACGTCTGGGAACAAGTTGTTGTCCTTTATGGACGCCTTCTCCAAGTATAATCAGATTCAAGTGGATCCGAAGGATCAAGAACACACCACTTTTGTTACTGATAGGGGCCTTCATTGTTATAAGTTGATGCCTTTTGGGTTAAAGAATGCTGGAGCTACTTATCAGAGGTTGGTGAACAAAGCTTTCACTAATCAGATTGGAAGAAACATGGAAGTCTACATTTATGACATGATGGTAAAGAGTGTGGAAGAAGAACTACACTTGGCAGATCTGCAAGAAACTTTTGCCAACTTGGTAAAAGTTAATTTAAAGTTGAACCCAGAGAAGTATGTTTTCGGAGTGCAGTCTGTCAAGTTTTTGGGGTATGTGATAAGTGAGAAAGGGATACAGCCTGATCCAGACCAACTTAGTGCTTTATTGCAGATGGAGCCTCCTCGGAATATTAAAGAAGTACAAAAATTGACAGGAAGATTAGCTGCTCTAAACCGTTTTATCTCAAGGTCTTTGGATATGTGTGCCCCGTATTTCCAAACTTTAAAAGGTGCAAAACAATTCAACTGGTCTCCACAATGTGACCAGGCTTTCGATGAAATTAAAAAACACTTATCCTCTCCGAAAACCTTGTTTAAACCTATTGATGGAGAGCATAGGGTTGAAAAGCGCAGCTGCGCCGCCGCCGCGGCGTGAGGCGCTGCTAGGCGAGGCTGCAACGCCTCATACCGAGGCGAGGCGTTCCGAATAGGAAGGCGACCGCCACGGCGGCGCCATGGAAAGAAGGCCACATGGAGTGAGGCGAGAAATGGCGTCGCCTTTTCGACCTAGCAATTCTCGTTTTTTTTATCTTATAACGTAGTATGTAAAGGTGATCTAACACTTTACTTTAATATTAAATAAATTATTTTTTTATAAATAGTAATTGAGTGGGTAGCATGTGTTCAATATCTTACACTATATCCACTGTTTTCTTTCTCTGTCTCTCAGAGTCATTAAAGAGTCATTAATGGCGACCCTTTTGTTAAAAACCAAATACACGATGTCCGTGTATATTGTTTACTAATAATATTTATTTTTATATCCATGGTTTTTTAAATTAATTAATTCTGTATATTTTCATATATTGTTTATCCTTTTTATATTGTTTACTAATAATATTTATTTTTATATCCATGGTTTACTAATAATCAACGCTTTTACATATTTTCAAAAATTTATATTTTAATCATATATTTTCAATTAAATACTAATAGAATTGTTTAGGAAAAGCATTGTTAGGAAAGGCATTTTTATGTAATCTTATATATTTACATCCGCATATATCTTAAACGAATAAAATTTATTCAAAAAGATTGCGTTATTCAAAGATGGGTTTAGATAAAACTTTTTCTAATATATAAATTATTATTTAATATCTAATTTATATAATATATATAATTTTGTAGATTATTGATATATTTTATATAAATATTGTGAGGTAATATTTCAATTAGTACTGTAATTTCTAATTTTTTTTATATTATCTCCTCTACATATAGTCTATTTAGTTCCATGGTTTCTTTAAAAATTTTAAGAAGTTCAATGATATTTTTTCTCTATTACTGAATTTCAAAGGTTAGTTCATCCATACTCTATGGATTTTTTTCCTCCTTTGAAATATTATTAATCTTTTTCACACAAATGACATCTGGTTCTAATAATACAATATTGGGAAGTTCTAAAATAAGAGATATTGGTTGGGATTATGGTACACGTCTAGATAGAGAAAATAGGGATTGTGTTAGATGCAATTTTTGTGATAAAGTGTACAATGGTGGGGTAACTCGTCTAAAACAACATTTAATTGGTGGTTTTAAAAAAGTGTACATGAGTTCTTTCGCGTAGTGCTCCCGGCGTTAAGGGTCCGTTAGATTGATTTTACAAAAGAGAAGCTTTGGGGAAAAAAAGAAAAATTGGTCAAGATCAAGTGGATGCTAATAACTACATGAAGGAATTAAGGGATCATGTCGTTCAAATGTTTGCTAGATGGATGTATGACGCTGGAATTGCTTTTAATTCTGTGAACTACGAGTCTCTGCAAAAACTGGTTGAAGCAATTGGACAGTATGGTCCTGGTATGAAGGCTCCTATTATGCATGAAGTGCGAGTAACTTGTCTGAAAAAGGAAAAGGATCACACGCAAAAACTTCTTGAGGAAAACATAGACGAAGCTAAGAAAAATGGTTGCACATTGACGTGTGATGGGTGGACTGACAGGAATGGTAGAGTGCTTGTCAATTTCTTAATGAACACTCCTAAAGGAAGTGTTTTCTTGGATAGTGTTGATGCCTCGTCATATTCAAAAACAGGAAGAAAGATGTTTGAATTGATTAGCAAATATATTGGTCATATTGGTGCTGAAAATATTGTTCAAGTAGTAACTGATAACGCCTCAGAAAATATCCTTGCAGGTACGTTTGAGACATATTCTATATACTATTTATTTAATATTGTAAATTATTATCAAGTTTTTTTATTTTTAGTTGTTATTTTTATAAGAAAGCTACTTGAGGCTAAGTATACACATCTTTATTTGACACCTTGTGCGGCACATTGTCTTGATTTGATGTTCAAAGATATTTTAAGATTCTAAAATTTAAGAAGACAATTGAAAGGGCAATTAGGGTGAATGGCTACATCTACTACCGAACACGAGTCTTAAGTTTGATGAGAAAATTTACCAACAACAAAGAGATAGTGCGACCTGCCAAAACTCGTTTTGCTACTGGGTTCTTGACATTAAAGAGGTTTCACGAGGAACAAAGGCGTCTAACGAGACTTTTTAATTCAGATGAATGGCTTGAAAGTAAATTTTCAAAAGAAGAAGTCGGGAAAAAAAATTCCTAAATTGTTTAGTGAATGGTTTTGAAGAACTACCAATGAGATTCTTAAACTTTGTGGTCCACTATTGGCAGTGTTGCGTATGGTAGATGAGGAGGTAAAAACGGAAATGGGTTACATTTATAAAGCTATGGACAAAGCAAAAAAGGCTATTGCAACCGCTTTTTCAAATAATGAAACAAAGTACAAGGAAATTTTCAAAATTATTGACAAGAGATGGGACAATAAGTTACATAAGCCTTTGCATGCTGCAGGATATTATCTTAATCCTAGCTTATGTTTTAGCAACCCAAGTGTTGAAAATGATGTTGAAATTACAAGTAGTTTTGCTTAATGTTTATCAAAGATGATCTCAGACGTGGATATGCAAGATAAGATTATTTTGTATAGAAATATTGAAGGCACATTTAAAACCGTTGCAGCAATTAGACGCCGGACTATGATGGCACCAGGTTTTACTCTATAATTTTAAATATAAATGTTTAATCATTCTTTTTCATACTATTACTTATTTTAGTTTATTCTTATGTTAGTTGATTGGTGGATAAGTTATGGTGCATCGGCTCCAAACTTGAGAAAGTTTTCCATACTAGTACTTGGCCTTGTTTGTAGTTCATCTGGATGTGAAAGAAATTGGAGTTTATTTGAGCATGTAAGTTTCTTGTTATAATATTTATTTTGGGATTTTTAGTTTTTATTAATGTTTACTAGTTAATTAGTTTAATTATTTTTCTTTCGTAGATTCATATCAAGAAAAGGAACAAACTTGCTCAACATCGTTTAAATGATTTGGTGTATATCAAATACAATAGAGCTTTAAAGCGAAGATATCAGTCACATGGTCATGTTGCTCCAATTCTTTTCAGTGACATTGATGATGCCAATGAGTGGTTGACTGGGTTATCAGATTACAATGATGGTTCTCCTGATACGAGTGTTGTAAATGATGATATGGATGCTCACTTGGTAGGAGTCAATGTTGGAGAAGATGAACCGGATGAATCAGACCATAATCAGGCCCTTAAAAACTATGATGGAGAGACACTGTACATATATTTAGCAGTCTCCGATTGTGCCATAAGTGCAGTGCTAGTAAGGGAAGTAGATAATTATCCTCGTCCGGTGTACTACATCAGCAAAAGCTTGATAGATGCTGAAAAGAGGTATTTAAAACTTGAAAAACTAGCACTTGCTTTAGTAATTGCTACTAGGAAAATGAGATCCTACTTTCAGTCTCATTCTATCATTGTCCGAACGTCTTTTCCCTTGAAAAATGTTCTTCAGAAGGCAGCCGTATCAAGCAAAATGACCAAATAGTCAGTGGAGTTGGGGGACTATGATATTGATTTTGCCCCTCGAACTGCAGTCAAGGCTGAGTCTGTTGCTGATTTCCTAGTTGAATTCCATTCGGACAGGGACACTAAGCAAGCAACAGGTGAAAAAACTAAAAACGTATGGGTTGTCCGTACTGATGGTGGATCAAGTACCATGGGTTGTGGTGCTGGGATATATTTAACCTCTCCGTACGACGACAAAATGTACCAAGTTGTATGTTTTTCTTTCAAAGGGTATAATAATGAGTCCGAATATGAAGCTGCCATAGCTGGTTTAAAGTTAGCCCTAATCTGTGGAGCCAAAAAGGGTCAGGTTAATGAGTGATTCTCAGCTTCTTATCCATCATGCACAAGGTCAATCCGAGGAAAAAAGGAGCAACTGATTAAATATTTATTCATTCTTAAAGAAGTGGCACTTAACTTCAAAGACATCACCTATGCGCACATACCCCGAACAGAAAATACGCTAACAGACTCCTTGGAAACCATAACATATTCTGAGTCCTACCCATGGATTCATGTGCAAGAGTGTCCATCCATTCAACTCAATCAGAGAAAGAAGGAGGAGGAAAGTTTAAACATACAAGTGAGTCAACCTCAAGACTGGAGGTATCCTCTTTTTCAATACATTTCAGATGGCATCTTGCCTCCGGAAAAGGCGGGTAGCAAGAAAAGTGAAGTATAAGGCTAGTGGATTTGTAATCCTAAGAGATGTTCTTTACAAGAAGTCTTTTAGTAGACCTCTCTTGCGATATTTGGGGATTGAAGAGTCCCAAATAGTGTTGTCCGAACTACATGATGGTGAGGGATCATCACACTGTGGTTATAGAGCTTTAACCAGAAGAGTCTTGTTGGCTAGATACTACTGGCCCTCCATAATGAAAGATGCCAAGGAATTGGTGAAGAAGTGTGATCCATGCCAAAGATACGGTAATGAAATTCATATCCCAGCTGTCCCTTTAGAGTCAATTTCTGAGTTAATACCTTTTGCTCGTTGGGGGCTGGATCTGGTGGGACCTCTACCTATGGCATCCGAAGGGTGCATAACTATCATTGTGGCCATCGATTATTTCTCAAAGTGGGTAGAAGTAGCCCCACTGGCAGGAACTACTTGAAAAGCTGTTATAAATTTATCTTATCTAATATTTGCTGCAGATTTGGAGTTCCACAAAAGATATCCACAGACAATAGGCCACAATTCGATAACAAGGATATGAAGAGTTTTTGTGCCTCAAGAGGCATTCAGCATTGCTTCTCTTCTCCTTTCCACCCACAGGCGAATGGTCAGGTTGAAGTGGCAAACATGACCATTCTGTCCGGTCTTAAAAAGAATCTAGAAGGGACTGCTGGAAAGTGGCCAAGCTATCTACAAGAAGTACTATGGGCCCACCGGACTACTCTTGGGGCTGCTACACAGGAATCCCCATTTGCCTTGGTATATGGTATGGATGCAATAGCTCCTATAGAGGCAACTCTTCCTTCATTCAGAGTCCACAATTTTTCCGGGCAGGATAATGAAGTGGCAATGAGAAGTAAACTCGACTTAATAAAAGAAAAAAGAGTTAAGGCTCATCTAAGAGCCACCCACTATCAGGGATTGATGAGAAGCAGGTTTGCTTCTAGAATTAGAAGGAGGGATTTTCAACCAGGGGATAAAGTGTTGAGAAAATTCATCCTACATACTAAGGAGAAGCAGTTCGGCAAGCTAGCTCGAAATTGGGAAGGACCCTATGTGGTCATTGAAAAGCTTGACATACAGGCTTCAAGATAAAGATGGAAGGATCTTGAATCACCCCTGGAACATTGAACACCTTCGGTTGTATCTAGAATGAAAGTTATGTAAATATTTACTTGTTTAAAGTCCATGTAAATATTAGGGGCATACTCTTTCCTACCCTGGTGGTGCGGGTGTCCGGGCTTTTTAATGAAATTTGATGCCTTCTTAAAAAAATCGGAGTGGTTTGATTGATAGCTTATTTAAAACTTTCTAAGTATCACTGACAGACCGGATTGATTTGATGAAGTGATGACCATTTAAACATTTGTCATTAGAGAATTTAAACACTCTCACCTTAAAATACTTGTAAAATGACTATGGGCTATTTAAACATTAATCGTGAAAATTTGGCAAACATAAAACAATGCAAGAACTGTGTAAGGTAAAAATGTCTGGCTTACACTAGGGAATGATATTAAAACATGTAAAATGCCTTGGCCATCCAAGGACTTTGAATTTTTAAAAGGAAAGGTTTATCCGGAAAAAAGTCGGACACAGTTACAAAAATGCATTGGCCATCGAAGGACTTTAGTCTAACACAAGAATTAAGGAAAAATCAAAGATAGTTAAAAATTTAAGGCTGGGCTCCCTTAGATATTCCAGCCTAATCTGGTTTCTTCTTGGGGTCTTTGGGTTCCTCATTAAGGTTCTCTTCGGTCCCTTCATCTTCGTAAGTGGTATTATCATAACTGCTGGAATAGTTGTGCCTATCACCATCAACCATAGTGTGGAATGGGAGGTCTTTCTATTCCACATATCGTCATAAATCTCTGAGTGTCCTCTTCGGAAATATTCGATGAAAGAGCAAGACCATGTCAGATTTGACTTCAGCATACCTTTCCTCTTGGGAATCTATCACCTTGTTGGTGTATGCATCGATCTTGGCTTGGATTGTCTTGTCCTGCTCATTTATCAAATTGTCTTTCTCTTGGTTAACTCTAGACACAACATCTTCGAGCGAAATTTTATCACTGGTTAGGGTCTGGATGATATTGTCTTTGGCCTTCACCTCCTCCTTCGAAGTGGAGAGATCCTTCTCCAAGCCAGAACACTTAGATTGGAGTTCTATGTTAACCCCCTCCGAAGTGGCTAACCTGGTGGCCAAGTCCTCTTTCCCCTTCTTCAACTCCTCGATCTCTCTCCTTAATGCCTCAACACTCTGATTGGCGTTAAGGATGTTGTTAGATAAAGTCTCTTTGTCTGCATTGAGTGTGTTGATAAGGGTAGATTTACTTTACACTTGTCTCTCTAGGTTGAGCACCGGTTGGATGTTACTCAACAAGGAGTGAGTCACCATGTCATTCTCCCCTGAAACAGAAAAAGACTTACCGTTGAAAGTAACCATGTTCGAAGAGCTTGGAGGGAGGTAAGGGCCAGCAAAGTCGTCTTTTTCGAGGTCTCCAAAATAAAGGCCAATCCCTTGAAGGCCACTAATGTCTACTCCATCGATGTTAATATCCTCTCCGGTACCCTCTCTAGTGTGAAAATCACTTGGGATTTGCTCTGCCTGTGTAGGGTCTGTTGGGTCGACCGGAGGCCGGAGAGCTATTTCATCCCCCTTGGAGGTTTTCTTCTTCTTGGCTTCCCTATCTTCACCATCTGCTCCCCGTTTTCGGTCTTTTTTGGGAGCCTTTGAGGGTTTTGGAGATCCGCCTGCCTCTTTGGTACTCTCATCTTCAACCACTTGAAGGAGAGAAGCATCGATCCCCCCTTGGTCCTGCACCTCCTGGTTTGCTGGGACAATCTCCTCAACACCACCCTGATTGACCTCAGATGCGTCTTGCTTCTTCTTGCCTTTCTTGTCCTTCATCTTTCTTAGAGCTTTAGCTCTGGCAGGTAAAGCCAGCTTCCTATCCTTCGCCTCTGTCCTCTGCAGGATGACACCCAGGGGAGGTGGTGTGGTCAATTCTTCCCAAGACAAGTCTCTCCGGCCGGTTGTGTTCCAGAGGTGGGACCTCACCAGGTTGCCAGCAGTAAAACAATTGTGGAAGCTATTTCGCCATTTGTCGGCCACCCAAGCATTCAGGTTGGCACAAGTTGTCTGCCCCTCCTCCAAGTAGTCGGAGAGCTCCTTCGGCAGCACTACCTAAAGAAAAAAGAAGAGAAATTTAGTAACAATATTTTTTATAAAGAAAGAAAAACAAACATGATGAAATTTTTACTTGTGCTTTTACATCTGCTAGTTAGCATGCTTGGGTTGACAGCTTTAATCTTCTTCCCGTTTTCCCAAGCTCCACTAATGAACAAGAACTGGGTCTTCTAATTCTTCTCTGATTCGAGCAGGTCATCCACCACTTTAAAGTTGTCACCCATGTTATAATGATAGAAGGGGATGATGTGGTTCTTGCAGAGGCTGGCTACAACAGAAAATTGCTCCATCATAAGCGGTATTCCGGAGAGCCTGAAGGCCATAATGCAAGCCATGAGGGTGTACCAAGCATTGGGACTTAGTTGGCTTTGACAGAGCTTTATCAGATGAAAATATGTGACGATCTCTGGGTCCAAGGGAAATTTGAGCCCCCAGTTGAACAATTCTATGTAGATAACTATCTCACTAAGCTTGCAGTCCATTGGTGTCTCCGGAGTGACCGGTATCCTCACTTTGACAGATCCAGGTATCCCCCACTTTGTCCGGATACACCCTAATTTAGTAGTATGAATGAAGGCATAGTTGATGTTCTGCATGGCTAGCAGATACTTTACGCTCACGTTGTGGAAGCAAGGTCCCACTCTGCCTTCTAGGGACTCCGGCAGGTCCGGATGCTTCAAACACAGCTTCTTTTTACCCTTGCCCTTTTTACCAGGGGCAGCTTCCCCTGTCTGCCCGAAGACGTCAGTCTCGAATGGGGCTTCTTCAATGATGTCCTTCATCACCTCTTCCATCACCATGGAAGGATTGTCAGCTATCGCTGGTGGAGGAGTATTGGCGGTTGGCTCAGTGAGCTGTCCGGACGGCTGAGCATCGCTTTCTCTTTGTGGTCTGGTGTCCGGCTGGGTCTCAGATCCAGAGGGTTCATTTCGAAGGCTTGTTCCAGTAGCCTCCGGACCAGATGATTTATCTTTAGGGACTTTGATGGGTGCCTCTGACCCTGTAGCTTTGTCATTGGCCCCAGACTTAGGGGGCCCTGATTTCGGAGACTTGGACTGAGAAACAACAACTTGGCCTTTTACTAAGCAGCTTTTTCGGTGAACTATCAGTTTTTCTGGGGATTTTTCAGCATCTGATTCCATAGCTATGAATGGAGAGGGTCTCCTTGTGCTTGTAACATATTTTTCCTGTTCGAGAGTGGGCTGTGACTCATGAACCGAGGAGCCTGATACGATGGGTGAAAGACTTAGTTAAAATAACCTCCTAGGTTTGGAACTTCTAGCAGAAGATGAACCTCGATCAGCCTCTGAAGATGGTGTTTCAGTGTCGATTGGAGAAACTGGAAGACGCGCAGCAATGCGCCTTTCTCGCTCAACTCTTTGTGCTTTCTCTAACTCCGAAAGATTAAGCCACCCGCCTTTTACCAATGCGTTTCTTGCCGTGAACATAAACTCACACCAAAAGGATTTTGAGAAGATAGGTGAAAGCTTTGAGATGAAGGAATGAGAGAGTAATGAAGATGGTAAAACAGTGAAAATGAAATAATTTATACTAATAAGATAAAAAGGTTGCTAAAAACCTAGGAGAATTCGAAAAGACAAAAGTAATGATTGAAGGCGGCACTGACGTCATGGGTATTAAATGAAGAGGTTACTTTTTGGGATTAGTGGAAGCGCCGTTCTAAGAGAAAAATGGCTGGTGAGGCAAATCAAAAGATGACACGTGTCCCACGATCCTTAGTAGAACCTTTCAACTTCTGAGAAGTTTTCAGTCCGGATAAATCCTGAGTAGAACACTTAATCAGTCCGGAGAATTTTATTAGTGCTTAAGAAATATTTTTTAGGTCTTGCCAAAGGAATTCGAACAAAACCTAAAAAAAGGGCTACTGATGAGTCCGGAACTTTTCACCACTAACTGTAGAAACCGGACAAGGGAAATTCGGGAAAAAACCACCCAATGAACCATCCGAACTGGACAAAAGTACTAAAAACTAATCACCTTTTGACTAAGCTAATTGTTAATCTGTTTAATAAACTAATGGGCTTTTGAACTCGACCGGGTTTCATAAGTTTGACCCGAAAGCCCATGTGTCCCATAATTATGGGTATAAATACCCAACCACTTTCATTAATGAGGGTAATGAACATTTAATACAACCAGACAGCTTAAATCTCTCACTACAAACTACCCAAACATTAAATACCTTTGAAACACCACAAAACACCTCACCAAATTACCCTCAATCGAAAATAATCCACACTAGATATGTCCAAGGCGTTTGATAACCTTTCTCACAATTTCATCCTTAAAGTTTTGAGCTGCCATGGTTTCAACAATATGGTAATATCACTTGTGGGTAAAATAATCAAATCTGTCAATGTATCCATTCTTATCAATGGAGAATATGTAAGCTTCTTCAAATTCAAAAGGGGAGTTAGACAATGGTATCTATTATCCTATAGTCTCTTTATACTAGCTGAAGATGTTCTTTTAAGAGGTTTAAGTTTAAGGTTCACTAATTACAAATCGTTAAGATTTTCTAACAAAAGCAAAATAATCATCCCTAGTCTATCTTTAAGATTCGCTGATGATTTGCTCATATTTACTAATGGTTTATCATCATTTATAGAGAAAATTGGAGAATTTTTGCAAGTCTATCAAGATATCTCAGGCCAATATCTAAATAAATTGAAAACAAACATCATAACAACTTCTAGTCTCTCTCAAAACAAAAGAAGAGCTCTAGCTATTCAAACTAACTTCAGTCTAAGCAACACTCCAACAACTTATTTAAGCATTACATTAAGCCCTAACAACAAAGCAATCAACTACATACCTCTGTTGGAAAAGATTAAGGCAAAGATCAAAAGCTGGAATGAAAAAAGGTTATCATTTGGAGGTAGACTTACATAAATTAATTCAACACTAATTTTCATACCTCTATACTAGTTACGAAGTTGTTGGCTCCCCAAGTTAATTATCACAAAAATTGAAAAAATGGTGAACACCATTGAGGACAACAAAATTCACTGGTCTTCATGGAAAAAAATATGTAAAACATATGGTGAAGGTGGTCTAAATGTAAGGAGTTTACAAGACATACAGATAGCGCTCTCATCCAAGCTATGGATAAAATTCAGAGAGAACAACTCATTGTGAGCAAATCTCATCCACAATATCTATTGCAAAACAAAACACCCACTGCAGATAAACTTCTCAAAAATGGCTCCCAAACATGGAAGAGACTGTTTAATATAAAAGACTTTGCAAAAGAGAAAATCAAATGGAATCTTGGTGAATGAAAGGTGGACTTGTGGCTAGATAACTGGTATGGAAAGCCACCCTTAATCAAATTAGATTCAAACACAAATGACAGCTGGTTCATAGGTATTCCTGTAAACTTCTTTTTGGGAAAATAACGAATGAAATGTTAACAAGCTCAAACAATACTTAATAGACTCTAACACAAATCGAGTATTAAAGACTTGTATAAAAGAGAATATAAATGATAATATATATTAAAAAAATCTAAAGATGGTAAATTCAGAATAAAAAAAACTACGAATGCCATTAGACCAATCCTTTATAAATTATCTCTCTTTGAAAATCTGTGGAACAATATAACCTCAAGGAAATGTTCCTTTCTCGCTTGGAAAATACAGGAAAACAAGCTACATATAGATTCAATCATTCAGTCTAGACATGTATCTATGGCATCTAAATGCTAATTTTGTCAAAATATTGAATTAAAAGATCATCTTTTTGTATCATGTGATTTTGCGTGGGGTATCTGGTCTCACTTTGCAGGTATATTAAAAGTGGATATCAGGAGATATATGAATACAAAGCATCTATTTAGAGCATGGTTTTGGTCGTCTCCTGGAAAAATACATATCAAAACCATTCTTCCTACAATCACTAGGTGGGCAATTTGGCAACAAAGGAATAAGACTAAAGTTAAGGGAGATGGTTTCTCAACTAAGTCAACAATAAACTACATCATTAAAATGCTTATCCACCTAGATCACTCAAAGCTTCTAAGAAGGAAGCACTGGAGTCAGATTTAAACTGAAGCAATAATTCTTGGATGTGTTAATCACTTAAAGACAAAACAGAAAGTCTCTTACCTGAACTAGACGCCTCCTTTGCCAAGAAGATATAAATTAAACACAGATGCTTGTTGTCTTTCATCTGGGGAATCAAGTGGAGCAATAATTATTCCTGACAACAAAGGAAACATCATTCATAGTTATGGAAACACATACGGAAAGCTTACACCTCTTAAAGCTAAAGCCCGCACAATGCATGATGACCTTCAAATATGCAGAATTACATGAATCAGAGAAGTCGACATCGAATCAAATTCTGAAATTTTTGTCTCACTTATTTCATCTAAAAAGTCCCAATTTATATTGAATTTGTAATAAATAACATAAGATATTTAATCACAAGGAAAATGTCTCTTCATGTTATTTTTAGGAAACATAATAGAACTATTGATTGGCTAGCTCGTTGGACCCTAAAATGTAAAATGAAGATTGATTGATTGCAAAGAATTTAAACCTCCAACTCAGTTTAAGGAAATCACTCTCCTAGAAATCTTACAATAAGGCTACATAAGAACCGAAAAATAAATACGTATGCTTTTACTTTCTGTTTCGCAAGAAATGAAAAAAGAATGAGCGGAAAATGTCAGGATAGAGAGAAGAGAGATGCTGTAGAATGAGGGCAAAAAAAACAAAGCATATCTCTTAGAAAGGAGTGACAAAAGAGTACAAAATAATAAGATGATGAAGAAGAAAGGTCTATTTCAAAATTGGAACAACATTTTCAAAAAAAAGCTATGTTGTAATATAAAACTTAAAGAACAACCAGATTTGGGAGATGATGGAGATTCATACACAAATCTTAAATCAAGGAAGACTCAATTAGTGAAGAAGAATAGTTATTGGGATACAGTGTCTCCCTTAGATCTGGAATAGAAAATTCATAAGAGGGAAAGTTATTTCCTTTGGCCCGCTTCCAAATTTGAATTGCGGACAAAAATTTATGTAAAGTCTTGAAATTTTAACCAAGTTAATAAAATTTTGTTAGTTTTAAAGGAAAAGATAGTAAATTATTAACCTTAGTTATCATTACTTCAGAATTCAAAACCTAAAAAATTCAAAAACTCTATCCAAATTTTAAATTTTAAGATTAAACACAAAACAGACAAATCTAAACTAACTAAATGGTTTATTTTGTATAGTTGCGTAAATCTCGCATAGCTAACTTGGATACAATTTTAAATATGGAACTTTAGAAATCAAATTATTTTAGCCTGGATAAAAAATAATTGGATTTAAAAGGTTTATAAAGATTATTTCGGTTCTAATTTTTATATTAGGGGTTTCATTAAATTATTGTTTGTTTTTCAATTTTAAATTTTGATTTCGGCCACTGATGATGGTGTATATAGTATTTTATGTTTACCTTGTTAGCCACTAAAATATTTACAATTCAAAAAGCTTAATATAAGATACGTAGAAATAATATCTAAATTGTTGGAGAAAAATAAGATTAAATCTTTTTAGTCTTATAAAATTTGAAAGGTCTTTTTAATGTGATAATAGATTCTATCACTATAGGTTTAACAACTATCAATAAAATTCATTCATTTTATTTATATTCTTAAAGCTATATTATAATTTAATTTTTTTTTCCAGTTTTTTCTAACTTAGTTATAAATGAGTCTCGGCTTCGAATCAAATCAGCTATTCGGATTTTTTCACACAATCAACGTCGTCTATGGCAAGAAGAGTTTTTTATTCTGAAAAACAATAACAAAAGCATGTTTAAACTAGCTGATGTCGAATTCTAAAAAAAGTTCGGACACGTCCGTCGATGAGGAATTATGGAACATGCCGATGGATAACATCTAGTTCCAAACGCGTGCCTCATACTAAAAATTAGAGATTGACTCAATAGTTAAGAGAAGAATATGTTAATAGCTTTCATTTTTTATAAGAGAAATTAATCTCACATACACATAAAGTTAAATCTGGTTAAGCATAGGCTCAAAATGATGGTGGCAAGATCATTGAAGTCAAAGGTTGTAACTTAGTATCAAAGTTATAATTTGGTGTGGAAGTTGTAACTTGGTGTAGTAGGTTGTATCTTAGAGTTGAAGCTGGATGTTAAACCATGAACTATGTGTTGAAGGATGGAACTAAGAGATGAAGTTTGGACTAAGTGATGAACCTGCAACTAGGTGTCGATTGCTGGAACTAAGTGTTGTAGCTGGAGAAATATGATTGGAGCAGTTCAGGTAGAACTACTTACTCTCTATGTGACTAGATGCTCAACCAGAATTAGGAGTAAAATGAGTGTATTGGAACTTAAGAGTTGAATATAGTTGAAGCAAGTTAGACCGAAACATATGTATTGGACCGAATAATATTGGCCCAAACAGACTAGTCCAAAGCAGACTGATTTAAAATAGAGCAGGTCTGAAGTGAGCTAGTCTGAAGAAATTTGTGGATGCCACTAAAACATTGTGTTTGCTTGTGATCGAACTAGGCTTCTACTATTTGTTGGAAGTTTCATATTTAATTGAGTCTCTTGTTTTGGTATTTCTATATTAATTTAATTTCTTATTAATTAGATTTTATATTAGGTTTTCTATTAATTTGGATTTCCAATTTATCAGGTTTTCGATTTTATGATTATGACTTATTTTAAAGTTGTTAATTAATGGAATTTAATATGGAACATCTATCGAGACTTATAGGTTTACCCTAAGTCTATAAATAAAAGAAGCATCTCGTGTGATAAAGATGTGGCGTGACGAGACAAAAGATGAGCGAAAATATAGTGTAAAGAGGTTAAAGATAAGAGCTTGAATATGAATTATGAGATTCAAAAATTATTTGTAAACCCAGAAGAGAGTTATATAACAAAAGAGTGATCGAGTGTTTTGGGAGTCTTCTTGCAATCTCGTATATATAAATTGTGTCTGTTATCCATGGATATATGATTTATTCACAATCTGAACCATGTTAATTTTGTTGTTGTGCGATTGTTTAAGGTAAGATCGGAAGCTCAAATTTCCTCCTCGAGCCTCTCGAGTAGGTGTTTGCCAAATTTCGGTCACTGTTTCGGCTGAAATGACTAGAATTTGATCTAATGAGTCTTGCTAGGGTTGAGTTAGATCCTATTCATATATTTTTTATTTTCCTAACAAGTAGTACGGGGAGTATGAAAATCTGATTTTAATATTCGATAT